>CALNHX010002784.1:0-167896 GCA_940337035.1 Agriotes lineatus
TATTAGTACAATTTATTTATATTTCACAATTTTAAATATAACTTTTCACATTAATTCAAACTATATTATAGTTTGTACTAATTGTCATTTAAATTAAATTATGAATTTCTCTCTGATAACACCAAACAACCATCCAAATAACTCCAAAAATCATATTTTTAATTGATATGTTAAATGTATTGACGGATTTTAATTTTTATCTGTAACTTATTAAATAAATTTCTAATAATTACACTGTTCTTTTACTATTAAATTTACCTTTGTACATTTTAATAAATAGGTACTTCCCTAATTAATCCCTAGTTATGATTAACTTTCACAAAACAAATTACCAATCTTGAGATGCTACCTTAACAATACATACACCCTCAAGAAAATTAAAGCTCTCCGCTTCGCGTCGCGCTGTAAACATTTTCTCGTGCTATAATCCATTGATTAAGCCCTTAATACATAAATAGTAACTACATCCGCTCTGTCTAGCTCGTCTACTTGTAAGACTGTTAGGCCATTGAAGCAATAATTTCTGAGAAAAACGTAGTTTCGATTATAATAGTACTTCTCTGGAACCACACAACAGAACAACTATTATCGAGAAGTGAGTAGAGGGGCAAAATCTGCAAGTTGATTTAGTATTTTTTCTCTCATTGAAGAAATCTGCTTTATGTAGATTATTAATATAATTTTTTGTATGTTTACTATATCAAATACATATATGCTTTTGATAATGATATTTATAAAAAATGGATCCGTTGGACATTGAAAAATGCTACCAAAGGCACAATGAATCATTTCAAACACATTAAAAAAATAAATCAGGCAAATTACTAGGGCCATCCATCTAAGTTCGCGGATTTCATGAAATCCATCAAGCCGGCCATTTACCTTGTTAGGATTGTCGAGCTGTAGCTCGGAAGGAGCATCCCGCGCGTGTACCAGTAGTAATTATGTCGAGCTATATTTGTAATTCATTAACAAAAGGGTTCTGATTTAATGAGAAGTTTCCCCCAAACCTTGTTAGCCCCATTTTTACAATACCGGCGGCAAAAAGTCGGTTAGCGGCTCCTCTAACCGAGTTAAAACTTCATCAAATTACGGGATTGCCAAGGTGAAACCGGCGGCCAACTCGGACAAATCGCTTTGTGCCATGTGCAGGGCATTACGTTCGAATTAAATTCGCAAGGAAGTCCGGCGCTTGCATCACACACGCTCAAGTGTTGCCTTTTGTACTATTTTCGCGTCCTATAAACAATGCGGCTGGAAGTGGGTTTGCAGCGATGCGCCGCGCCGCGTTCACCTGCAGGCACCTGAATTTAGATCTCTTCTAAAAACAAAGTTTCGAACAGGTCGGGATTCAGGAAAGGGGGACTTTTAAATTCTTGTCCCGCACAAATAGGTTACTGAACAAACTTTAACAGTTGAATAAAGCTCAAAGAAATTTCGTAGGCGTTGCTTTTTTGGAAAAAGACCTGGAAACGATCCAGAAACGTATCTAAAGCATGAAGATGCAGAAAGACGAAGCTTGACAATTGCAATAATAGCAAAAATTGGCATTGTTATAGTTAAATATAATGAGCGAGAGTGGGCATGATCTAATACATTATAAATACCTCTTCACCTCCTCACCTTAAGATAAAAAGCATGACCTTAGTGTACGGTATAATTATAGAGGAATGTTGTCTTTAGTGTGTATTTTGATTAAGACTACGGAATATATTACGAAAATACATGAGAAAAAGGTGAAACTGTTAGAGATGATCAAAACAGGCCAGATTCAGCCCACAGTTTAATAATGTTCAGTTTCAGGATTAACGTGGAAATACATTTAATGCAATAGCAGTCGAAGAACGTATGGTTGTACGGAGAAAGATATAAAATCAATTAAAATTCGGAGTGTTAGTAAAATAGAAACGCTATTTTCCCAGCATTAAACAGGTAGAAGATATATTCAGGACGCGAAACTGAGCTAGGTTAGCTATCATAAAGGGAGCTTTGCATACGATGACGTCATCTTCATTTAAAAAGATGATCTAGAAAATATAATAAATTGTAGTAGCAAAAAGTAGTGCACACCAATCGACATTTCAAGAATGAAGTTGGCATCTTCAAAGTACCTTGAAAACGGTCAACTAAATCTGGTCAATAAATCTCTATTTAAGACATATCCTATAGCTAATTTAATATTCCAAACGTATACAATTACAAATGGATAGAAACAACCATAGTTGGCGACGCGGAGATAGTGATTGATAGTCCAACTTTGCAAACCCTTTTATACAGTGCTGTTCATTGACATATACACTCGAAATGTCGTAAGCTTTTGACTGCTTCGCTTCCCATACTTCCCAAACAATGAGCAGTCACATATGTCGATGATATTCTTGGTATTACGAATTTCGTAAGTTGTTTGCAAAGCCTGCTAGTTTCATCAACACCCATGAAACTGGAAATAGAAATAACGAGGGAATCGTTTGAGCTACACATGGATAACGATAGACGCTTAAGTCAGCATCATGCTCTCAGCGTAGTAGAAGAAGGATGTTTAATTGATGTGTTCCTTCTGTGTTCGCTTATCTATCAGAAAGTTGCTATCTCCCAAGGCAAAAATAGGAAAGATGAAATGTAGGTGTAACGATATTAGGAGCACTTCAGCAAGATAGAAAATAAAACAATCTATTAAGGAACCAAAGAAGGGCTGAAGATGGGGCACAAACAGTAAGACCTTGTAAGTACAAACGGTCGAAAGATTCTAAGAAAAAATAATTGAGAACAGACGGAACTGAAAAGTCACAAAGTGAAAAACATGAGTAGAAAGAAGAAACTCATGGAAAACTGAGAAATGAATCAGATGTTACCATTTACCGGGAATGAATGAATACAACCGGCATCTTGGTCAACTGTCAACCGGTCGTTATTGGTCATTCTTGTACTGCGTCCATTACGCTTTCTGCTTGGCCTTACCTTTGAATACCATCTTGCATATTATATGTGTATTCAGCATCAATACCAACTTAAGAACTAGGCCGCAGCTCTTCGGCGGCATGACGTCAGCACGGAAAGGCCGAATTTATAGAGCCCCTTATCCTTTCCTTTGCAGTTAGTTCTAATGAACTACTCAAGAATTTTAATTAGTATATATCTGACTGTTGCTATTGCACATCTCTTGATGAAGGGATGGTGTTAAACTAATGATAAAATAATAAACTAAAATGAAAATTACGATAAAAAAGGGAGAGAGTAGCTGACCTGGTTGCTTTTGCATAAGTTACAACAGGTTAAATATATTTCCTTAGCTTTCCTAATAGTCTACTGGCATTGTTAATCGGTGGTTCGACTAATGTTTTTCTTCTCCTTCTTTGATTTAGACATGTTACCTGCTCCTTCTTCGTTTTCTGTACCTATCCTTTGTGGATGGTAAGGTTCTCGCTCCATCTCTGTCATGGACTTTCTCTGCTTCTACGTCCCGACGGTGATTTATCACGTGCCTGCTTCAATTCATTGTTTCTGGCTAGTGCCCATTCATTGATGTTATCTAGTTTACACGTTCTTATATATTCTTTTTCTCTTCCGGTCCAATAATGATACGAAGCACTTTCATCTCGGTTATCTGTAGTAATCGTTTGTTCTCTAATATTAGTTTACCATTACTGGTTTGATGGCAGTCTTGTAAATTCCGAATTTTGCTGAGTTGGTACATGTTTTCTATTAGAAAAACTTTTCTTTCATAATACAAGGTTTTGTTGTCCTTTGTTGTATTCCTGTAGTAGAATTCGCTTATTTTTTGTTTCTTGAATTACGTCCAATGAAGGACCCATGCTAATCGATACCTACTAAATTTGGTAGGATACCTTCTGGTGTAATTGGTAGAGATGAATCTAGATGAACAAATAATACTGTTGTTTTTTTTGTTATGTAAAACTGATTGGTAATGGAATCCGTGAAGGTTCCGCGATAAAATCTTTTCTAATCCGGCCCTCGTTTTGAGCCGTGGCCAGCGGCAGTAAAGTAGAATAGAATAACTTCGCTGTACACCGCAATCATCTTGGCTCGATTTTGCATTAGCCGACTGCGTGAATCATTGCTACGCCCACGCGACGTGCGAGTTCGTTGCGCTTTGATTTTTGCACTTCCCTGCAAATGCCATTAGATAGGTGAGTAGGGACGCCGTAAAGACACCGGACGTAAATATGGTGGCGCAATTTGTGGACAACTTCCTTCGTTAGAAAGGGATTAAAAGCGACGTCCACAAATATAGTGGAAATCTGAAGGTGGTGCTGATCTTTCTATAAATAACGCCCGTTAGCGTAAGAGGGTGTGGAAATTACTGCGGCCGAGGGAATATTTCTGGACGCTCTGGCATTTCCACCAAATTCTCTGGGAAAAATCTGCTCTGAAGCGACAGATACATTTTGTTTGAATTGCCTGTTGCACGGTATGGGCAAAGGGTTTGTTGTCAGTGTAGAGGTTTTAAATGTGGAGCGATTTGGAATATTACCTTGTGACAATCACTCACTCGCATACAAGTAAGTACCAACCTCCAACTATTATTTAATAGTAGCTTGGAAGGGAATTATGAAAGACTGTCTATGTATTCAGTTCAGCTTTAGTGTTTTATCTAAACTTCCAATTAAAAAAGCTATTTACACATTCCTAAAATGTTTCTCAATCTGCGTACATCAATTCGTACATAACTCGGTGGTTAAAATTGCGATGAAGACCTAACTTGTTACCACGCAAGAGAGTTGTATTTGGAATGTTTCGTGCTGTGGAAGTTTCTAATTAATTCATGTCGTAGGCAAGTTTTAAATAGTACTTGAACTTGAAGCGCTGTTTAACTGAGAAAATTAATCTGCACTGATACGCTAAGTAGATGTAAGTAATATCGTTTGTTAGATAACCTAAAATCACGATTTTCCTGTGCCGCGATCGTAAGGATTACCAAAACCCTAAGCTTTCAAAAATGTTGCCACAGAATTTAGTCAGGATTGATTTTTTTTACAATATCCTGACAAGTCGATCAATTCTGATCCTTTTGTCGAGTTCAATAAACTGCAGGCATTACATTCTTGGGGTTCTAATTTTCATTGTACCAAGTAATGACAACGGTTTGTAATTAGCACTTACCAGGTTCTTGAACTCATGTTTTAGACGTTTTCACACGGGCGCACAAACACTGCAAGGCCAAAATGTTGCAGTTCTTCCTGTAACACGTCGCGAATTGTACTATACTTTTCCATACTGTTCACAACAGTTCTCAATAATCTATACTTGACCACCTATAGTTCAGGATTCTAAAGACTGGTTGTGATAGAATAAACGTATGAAAATATATTATTTCGCAATTTGTACTTTTTCCAGAATTTTATAACTTATTGGCCGCTGTTAATAGACTGACGTGTTCAATTTTTTTTAATGTTTTTTGCCGGCAACATAAAGCAATATAAATGTATCTCGCTAAATCTCTTTACAACGTATTTTTGCTTTGAAATGTATATTGTTTTTATTAGGAGCTATTAATAAAACAGCTTGGAGGTATATGAAATAAGCGAGCAACCCGTGTCGGTGTAGTGTAATACGCGGAGTTAAAGTTCAAGATACGATTGGAAGTTTGCAGTAGCTTGTACATCAAAGTGAGCGTGATGAAATAGTTCACGTCTTTATAGGAGGAAGTTTTTTATGATAATACAGGGCGTGCTTCACTGGAACAATCAGTAATGGAGGTGGAAAAAATATTTCAAGATTTTAAAATTTGGCAACCTGGAGAATAAATTGGAACTGGTGATAAAACTAATCTTCTGAAGCATCACTTGTGCTTGGAAAATGTGCTGTCTTATGAAATTCCACTAGTGGAAGGGCTGAACAATGAAGAATGGACAAAGATTTTACTTTTCCACTAATAAAACGCGTCGTTATCATTTAAGTCTCATGGCAAATGTAACGTAAATTGAACGTGTAAATTAATTTCAAAGTAAGGCTTTTTAGCCTGTTGTTCGTTGTCTGATATGAGAATAATTTAGTTTTAAAGTGTAAAACAACGGAAGATTATCAATACTGAGGGAAAGTGTATTCGTTAACCAGCACAAGACATTGTGAACAGCTTTCCAGAGTACTTAGTTGTATTGCAGAGTTATTAAGCCCTTGACTTTATTATGAAGTATTTTTTAAATAAACAAGCACATAATTTGTCAAAAAAACAAAAAATAAAGGCTCGTTTTTCAAGGCTTGTGATAGTTATTGACATAAGCATGACAGTGCCCGTCCGCATACAGCCCCACTAACAGCAATCACAATCGAAGAATTTGTTTTGTAGATCATTTCACATTGTGCATTTTCACCATGCTGGCGTCCACTTTCAGATGTAAGCCCTGGGTATTTAAAAATATTTTTCGACAATTCTCTGATGATTCGAAGTTTCAGCTGCTCAATATTCACTGGTCTTTTGATGTAAACTTTGTATTTGAAACAACCCCACAGAGTCTAGACGACTAACAGCCGTATTCATAGTCGTTCGCCAGCGAGTCGCCGGAGTTTCGTTATGAATAGTATATTGGCGGCACTGTACGTCTATGTCAAATTCGAGGTTATCAGGTTAGGTTTTCCGTCAGTTTTGACAGAAATTGACACAAAATCTAACCTGCTAACCTCGAATTTGACATAGACGCACAGTGCCGCCAACATACTATTCATAAAGGTAGATTCAGACTGGCGGTAGCGGCGCGGTAGCGGAGCGGTCCTGAAACCGCTCAGCAATCGCTCTGCACGTTTTTAAATGATATGATTCAGACTAACAAGCTGCGCGGAAGCGGAGAGGTAGCGACACGCCGGCGAGGATAGGGAGGTAGGCTGACGGAGCGGTTTCGATCGATCGGGGAGCGATTTTTATGAAGAAACCGCGCGGTTAGATAAAAACACAGCCATAATTTAGAGTGAAATATGCAGTTCAGTACCGTCCCGTAGTTGTAGGCGGATGTGATTGTGCTACAACATGGAAGAGCAACCAAACATTTTGGGTTTTGAAATTAACTATACAGCTAAATTGTTCAATCAAATTAATTTTAGTCGCGTTACGTTTGCATTTAAAAACTAACTTCTTCAGACGTTTACATTAAGTTTTTAAACAGTTAATTATTTGATGAACTAAAAATAGGAGAATGAGAAACAATGTATATTTTTATCCTTATGATTGTATAATTGATTTAATTGGGGCGGAATGAGTACTTTTTTTTATTTTTAAATAAATCCTTGACGAAACAGTTTATTTTCAAATTATGCTATTAGTAATTAAAATTTAACAGTGTGGAAAATAATTTGTTGTGGGAATTGTCAAATATGAAAACCCGTTGGTTCAAATAATTCTCAACAACGCGATTTCATTAAACATTTATTACTAATAGCATAATTTTAAAATAAACTGTTTCGTCAACGATTTATTTAATTTAAAATGTAAAAACGTGAGTGCTAAATTCTCACCAATTAAATCAACTTATACAATGATAAGAATAAAAATATGCTTTTTTATATGTACAATCTAATCTCATTCTCCTAATTAGTTCATCAAATAAATAACTGTTTAAAAACTTAATTTAAACGTCTCAAGAAGTTAGCTTTTCAATGCTAACGAAACGCGCATAAAAATAAATTTGATTGAACCATTTATTAATAGTTAATTTCTAAACCAAAAATTAAAATATGTAATATTATGTGTGTTTACGTTATTCTTTATTCACCAATAAAATATATTATTTTGAGTTCAATATTTGTAATTGTTTTTACTTTATAATATACAGTGTGTCCGCGGATTGGGTTCACATAAGATGTATACAGTGTGTCCGCGGATTGGGTTCACATAAGATGTAAATGACAAAAAAATTTCAAGTTAGATGTTAATGTTCTAGAATCGTTCCTGCTTGTTCTCAACCAAGATTTTGAGAAAGTCAATCAAAATTAATAATATACAGGGTATTTTTAGAATCAATTTAAAAACAATCCAAGAGTAAACTACCTTTATTAAAAAGGGTAACAAAAAAGTATTAAGAAAAATTGTTTAGAATTAAGAGTAATGGCAGACCCAATTTTCAGACAAATCGGCCACTCTTCATCGAACTCTCTGAACTACTTGTAAACATTTTTACAAACTTATTATCGACTTGTAACCTGCACGCCTCTGAACGCCGCTTGCAAATAAACTCATCGTCGAACTACCGCGCTCAGTATGAATACCTACTAGTCTAAAAACCGCCCAGAATCCGCGCCGCTACCAACCGCTACCGCACCGCTGCCGCGCCGCTACCGCCAGTCTGAATAGACCTTAACGAAACTCCGGCGACTCGCTGGCGAACCGCTGGCGAACGACTATGAATACGGCTGTAAGTATGACGAACGGGCATACTATAATCCCACTTGATGGTTTGTGCAGTGGTGGCTTGTGATAATTGTATTTGGGGTGCTCTAATTTTAACAATTACTAAGGCAAAAAATAATAATGACCTACATTGTGTCGATGTTCTAATTCAAATATAGCAATGATTTTTAATTTTAATAATCCAAAAGGAATATGAATAAGAATTATTCAAACACAACCCACTATGTACGTAAGTGCTGAACAAATATTTAACTGAAGTGGCGAAACAAAGCAAGTTAATGTCAATATTAAAAAACTAAGTTCTGACAACGCCACCTGAGTGACACTAACGTTACTGGTACCTTCATGCATTATGTTGGTACTTGGTGTCTCAACTGAAAATTTACACTATTTAAAACATAAAATTTGCTTTGTAGAATTAACTGCATTTGCAGAAACACTAGTTACGTAATTCTCGGTTAGTTGAGTTTTGAAGAAATAAAAAAATCGACTTGACGTTTAAGGCATTTTGATGCAGGACCGACCGACCCACCGACTACAAAATTTACTGGAGGCAGCTTTTTTATGGCAATGGTGGTTTTGAGATTCGGAAATAAAATAGATAATACAGGAAAATGAAATACAATGTTCGTGTGTAAGCATTTTACAGCGCCCGTTTTTTTATAAACGTTAAAATCTCGTTTGTAAAATTCAACCTACCGCCTACCTTGTAATGTAATTAACTATTCCTGATGCAGTGAAACACAGCCAAGTTAATATAAACCGTATCAGAAATTAAGTTTGAACAACGGCACCTGACGTATACATAAACGTTACTGTATCTTCGCATATTTTGTCGACGCTGGCATATTAACTGGTTTTGAGACGAAGAATGTCGAATCGACCTCTAGAAGTTCACGAAATTAATTTGCCTGAAGTGGTAAAACAAAGCAGTTATGTCAAATGCAATAAAATTAAGTTCTAACAACGCCACCTGACGGAGACATAAACGTTACTGGTATCTCGCGCACATTTTTGTCGACACTTGGTATATCAACTGGTTTTAAATCAAAGAGCGTCTAATCGCCCTCTACAAATTCACCAAATTTATTTTCCTGAAGCAGTAAATCAGCCATGTTAATGTCAACTGCAAGAAAAATTAAGTTCTAACAACGCCACCTGACGGACATATAAACGTTACTGGTATCTTCGCGCACATTTTATCGGCACTTGGTATATCAACTGCTTTTGAACCAATGAGCGTCTAAGGGCTGTCCAGAAAGTCCAATATTTTTAGGTAAAGCCGTAAAACAAAGCCGTGTTAACTTCAACTGCAAGAAAAAAATAAGTTCCAACATATCCACTTGACCGACGGCGACGCATAAACGTGCTGGGTGCCTTTCCTGGTTTTTTTTTTGGTACTTAACATATCAACTGTTTTGAAACGAAGAACGGCAAAGCTCCCACTGGAATTTCACCAATCTTATTTAGCTGCGAAACAAAAGCACCTCAATTTCATGGGCCACACATTCGGAAAACGTCAGAGGCCTAATAATGAATAATCCCGCATTATAGTGATTTTCTCGCGTACATCTGTCACGCGGAGTCTCTAAAGCTTGTCCATTTGTCTCCGTATCGCGTTTATTGCGCCACTTCCGCGTTCTCGGTGTCTCTACCATATGGGCAGGATCGAGACTCGCTAATCTTTAATCATCGTTATCCTCTGGCTGCTCGCTGCCAGGTTCAAGGTTTGCACCTGAACCTTCCCACGTGACTCCTGCTGGTATGCCGGCATCGTCCGTTTGTGGTGCAAACTCCGCGACTTTTACTTATGTCGGTATGCCGTCGGGCAGGATTCTTTATTTGGATAGGTTTTGCGTTTTCTATTAATAGCCGTTACGTGATCGGCGATCGTGCTGGAGATGCTTTCGTTCTTACTTGCGGTTTGATAAACAACAGGTCCGCTCTAGTTGGGCCCAATTTGGTACCTAACGAACCTACATCATCGCTGCAAAAAAGAGACAGACGGTTGCAAACTAGCCTAAATATCGTAGATTTAACTAGATCAGTATCTGAAAACTTGTACTTTCATTATAACAGACGGAACTTCCAAGTGTAAATTAATAGGCGAATAAGTGACAGTTATCTTACTTAAATTATTATCTTTATATTGTGGGCGTGGACTGCCAAATCAAAATTAAATATTAGTTTAAGGTAATTTTTCTTCAACAGCCTAAACACTATGCAACCCAGTTTACGCACCTGTTCTCTGAATCGTCGAAGCTCGTTCTCAGATAGGTTCCGTGTCCCCATTTTGTACCACCTGAGTTTCAATCATATAACAGTCGATATAGCCATATTATAGTGGAACTGCAATCTTGGCAGCACAGGTTGAATATTCAGTTTCGGCTTGTGCGCGTAAAAACAGGTTACTCTCTTTATATTTTGAGTATCACTATTTCATAGTGATGCCCTCAAGACAAGAAAATTCGAATCTATTCGAAATGAGATTAATCAAATTCTCGTTCTCGACAGTTTTTCATTGGTACTTTTAAAAAAACTCACATAAAAACGTAGTAGAATCGGCCTATTGCGAGATAATTCTGTAGCTCGTTTCGAAATTGAGATTGAAATTGACATTTTTCGAATTCGAATATTCGAAAGGAGCAAAATTAATCATATTCTTGATCTCGATAGTTTTTCAATAGTATTTTTAAAACCCGCACCACAACCACATCGAACAGTTTATAGGACTTTATTTTAATTTTTTATAGAACTTTCGCAAAGGTTACCCTAAAATACCCTAAAATAGTAACCGCAGATCAACCGATCGAATTGGGAAAGTATAGGGAGGCTTATATTCAAAGAATAGAAAATGGCTGAAGAAAGAAGAACCGCAGCCTCAATTCGTTTCACATATTTAAAATTCGAGAATCGAGTTTCTCGAGGTCGAGATCCGAGAATCAACTCGTCTCGTCTCGCGGCAACACTACTATTTTATCCCAATAACATCGAAGATCTCTGAATATTTACAGCTTATACAAACTTCTTGTTTAGTGTATGAGGCGTAGGAGATTGGTGGTGAATTCAAGGATAGATTTAGGATGGATTTTATTAATTCTTGAATCCCATCAAGAATCCACTGAACTGAAGATTCGATTTAGTGTTCCATTTTATTACGTTCAACTTGATTAATTGGCTTTGATTTTTTTCCAACGATTATTTATTTCACAAAATAGAGACATGCTGCAATGTCTGAAAATGTCTACCTTGTTGTGAATTCTATTTATGTATGCAAATAAATTGAGCAGCGCTGCATCAGTTGGAATTTTATTTACGGCTGTTACTTTTTTGAAAAGCATCGATTGATATAAAATTACTGCTTATATTAGTTCTAGCAATATTTGTATAAGTAAAATCTCAGTTCCCAGATTTCCTCTATAATATTATTATTCACGATTGCTGGTCGTAATCTAGAGATATTTCACCAGAAACTTTGATTAAGTCGCCCACTCCACTTTCCTAGCAATTTTTTAAACTTAATTTGCACACAATTTTTGTAGAAAAAACAGAATTTGCATTAACCTCGCTCGATTTTAAATCGGCATCATAGGCGGCCATGCCATCATTAGGTAAAATTATTTCCTCTTTTTAATGATTTTTACAAGTTTCAGAGGTATAAATAAAAACAATTGTTTTACAGCGTAGGACCACGTCATTAGTGACCTTTGGGAATCAGCGAATTTATTGTTCTAATGTTTGACATTTTTGAGTTTTAAGAGCGAAATTACTTTAGAATTGTTTCTCGAAAGTAACTTGCTATAATTATGTAAATTCTTTAATACGTGGCATGCCACTGCTACTATCAGATTTAATTTTCTAAACGGTGTTTCAACAGTGTCACATGGGTGCCTGTATCACATGGTCGCCAATCTTTTGCGATGCCTCTCGATATTTTTTATTTGTGTTACTTTTAGTTAAACCCTCAATCAATCAAGCGCTGTTTCGTTCATATGAATCGTAATCCTTGGTATTATTTTATCGGCTGTATTCAAAATGAGAAGGCGTCTCATTTTTGTTTTACAATTTGTTGCTGGCTAGAGACTTTTAATCAAAAATTCAGTTTGTCACATCCAATTCGCTCTAGCTAAAATTACGTGCGCTTTCGCCATTATCAGGCTGCATCTCATAATGTCGAGTCCTCGGGACCATAACAGCAATTTCTCTCATTTATTATATCGGCGAAAGTTAATTTAAGTCTCCTAGAGATTCTACTGAAGCTGTAATGAGGTCAGGGAATCGCAATTTTCTTATTTATCATCTAATAAACTAAATAATGCAATTCATTGCAGCCTGTTTTCATTGCCTCTTTTAATAAGCTAACAGCGAGCTAACCATCACAGCAAACGCAACGAGTCGAGAAGTCGGAAATTGTTCTGAATATTTTTAATTAGGTTCTGTACCTCGTTCCTGAAACCATTTCTTATTTCCCATTGAATTCAATTGGGTGCTTCTTTTCGACTGTTATTAGTAGCTACTGTGTGGAATATTATTACTGTGATTTATGATATTTTAATAATTTTTTTTGTCTTTCAGGTGGGTACTTGTGCTGGGTATGGTTCTAAGAAAATTTAGCGCATTTGGTGAGTAGGCAAAGCTTACATTAACTAAATTTTTGTAACCGCCTGGCCGTTTGTAGTTATAATGTTATAAAGGATCAGTGTTATTTAATTGCGGCGTATAAAACAGTTGATTTTGGTAAATTCTTTGTGCAGCTTAATCGCACAGATGTGTTTTATTGCCTTTCGCAACTGCTCTCTGATGCCATACGGGATACATACAAATTTTGTAACTGTTGAATGACAGCCAATCCGTCATAAATGTACAAAAGAAAAAATATAGTACAAACTATTTTCGATTTACTATATTTATTACTGTACCAACTTCCTTCTTAGAGATCGTTCTGTATAGGCCTTGTTCGTAATGTGTTAAATATGCAAGCATATATACAGTCATGAACACTAACTAAAAATACATTCTGCCAGTTCTGTCATCGTTTGCTGATATTGTAGGTGCTCTGCACTGTACTTTTAAAAATGTTGTTGGTCGGTATGAATTTAATATTTGTTTGTATTCAAATGTTTCCAAAAGTCATTTTTTAGCCAGTATTTAAGGCGCTAGATGCTACAGTCAGGAGATTGATAATAAATTTTTTAGTCTGTGCTATATTTTGTACATTTAATATGGATCAGTTATTCAAATTATGTGATATGTTAGATATAATACCGTATGCCAAATAAATAAATGGGTTTGCATAGGCACGCACTATGTACGCTAGTCAAACGGTTGCTATTGTTAAGCAGTGTTAGTCCCGCAAGCGCAACCTGAAGACTTAACGCCAGACTTTCTACTACAAGCTACAGAATATTATTATTATTATTATTACAAATAAATAATTTAATAAGTATCTTACGTGTTGTGCAAATGGAACACGTGCGTCGCACTTTATCGAAAAGTCGGCCTTTCTTCAGCAGCGCCGCGGCGCGGATTAGTACGCCAAAGCTCCGCGAGAGCTTGCGTTAATTACCAATAACGCAATTTGCCCGTTCAAAGGACAAAATTGCGTATTATAATAAAGTCGTTATGGGAGCAAATCTAATAATTCCTAACGTTTGCGGACAGGTTAAACAATTTAATCCGGCTTCCGAATCCGATCGTTTAGAGATTTGGAATAAAAGCGAGCACGTCAAACCGTCGGCACGAGAGTCTAATATAAATGTCAAACTTAGGCAATCAGAAAGAGATTAGCCGGTGGAAGTGACGTGAGCAGAAACGGAAACGTAGCCATTTGTTCTACCTGTTACTTACCGCGGTACTTTTCGGGCCGCGTCGACATTAATTGCATGCTCCGCGAATTGATCCCTATCGCTTCGGGTCTTTAGTGATTCATGCTTTTTAACACCTCTGGGTTAGGGGCGGAAACATTAACAAAAATGTCCAGATAGGGAACGGAACTTGGTCGATTCTGTCTGTTTCCTAAAGTAGAACATGGCCATTGGAACCGAGTCGCCACACGGCGATAGTCGAATTCTTAGTTGAGATTTTAGTTTTTTAATATATACAGGGTGATTCACCTAATAGATTTACCACATACTGCTGTGATTTCTTAGTCAATTGATTCCAGACAACGTATTATAGAAATATGTACTTTAATAGTTGAACGATTGTGTACTCAGAGATGTCCCAACCAAAGATACTAATTTGATTGACTGTCCAAGGTATTGGGATTAGCTTGTGCCTAAATATTAAAAATTAAACTATGCTCGTCTATTTTTACAATTGCAAGCTTGTGTTTTTTCGTGATTCGCCCTGTATATATATATTGAATATATATTTTGGGTTAATGGTTACTAACACAATAAATTTGAACTTTTTATGGTGAAATGCGCTATTTTTTTTCTTCCCCGATCCTTGAGTTTTATTTAGCGCAATTATTATTAATTAAAATTTATTTTATCTAAAGTGAATGATAGCGAAAGTCACTACATTTGTAAGGAAAGTTAATCGCGAATCTGCAAAAACATGTGCGCATCAAGTTGCTGACTCCTTCTAATACTGCAGCTGCACTGTTGTCGAATCAAATTGTAATGAGTCTTTTGGAATCCTATTTATGTCCCACTGCTTGAGAGCAAGTTGTAATGGTCTTTTATGTGCCTCTTCATTGGGGCCGAAATTGTAAAGCTGCGATTTGGGTTTAAGCCATTTGTACAAATTAATTGTGCACTTTCATCATTACCAGCTACTTCAGTAGCAATGAAACCTCTTCACATACCTGAGTGGTTACGGAAAGTCCTTATATTTAACTCGCCAATCGATCTGGACTCGTATCAAACTGAAAATGTCTCCAAAAATCTGCTCAAGTAAAAACCAATTTGTGTACACACTAATAATGAACAACAATAGCGATATTTCCTGTAGAAATAATACTAGTGTTTAATACTAGAATTACTAGACCTTGAAATGGATGGCTATTGCTACCCCGAATTTATACACACAATAATATTAAATCTGTTTCTACTGCGCATGCATGTAACGAACAATATTACCCATCCATGGGCAAGTGGCTGTTTTTCTGCGCATTTATTTTAACAGTGATTAACCTATACAGGCGACAGCTGCATTTACTGCGCAGATGCTCATGCGTATTAAATCACTATCAGACAGCTGCTTCAAACAACGCTTTTATGCTGGAAGCATTTTGCGGATGATGATGCTAACGCTAACAGTCGATTTACGACAAATAGGAAAAGCGAGTGAATTACCGTTGCTTCCGGATCTGAGAGATCATAACCAAATAACATTTTTTTGATGCTCATGTAGTCTAGCACCAGCCTGTTGAGACCATACAGCGCATATCACTATATCCGCACCTTTACAAAGATCGACCAATGCATCATATTAAATGCAATTATAGAGAGAGATTAGGCTGCTCCGATATTTTTCATGACTTGCTTCTTGATTTGGCGCGTAAGCTTACACTCTATAATATATTTCATCTGAAATTAAGTTCCAAAGATTTAAGCGATAGTCAACAGTAATAACATAAGTGGTGGTATTTTTTTGATATTTTAACTAGATTCACGAATCTAGTTAAAATTATAAAAAAACATTACCACGAATGTAATTCGGTGTGATTATATTTAACAGTCCAAGTTGTAGATAGGGTTTGATGGAGCTTCCAGATGAGTGTCCTGTTACTTTTAACAACTGCTCATCTACTCCACTTTTAGCTAGCTGTGTTACAGCAGAAGAACGATTTGAATGGTTTGTGAAAAAATAGTCGCTGTAATCAGCTACTAGTAATTTTGATGGTACTAGCAAATAGTCTGTGTAATTTTGATGCTACCAGCAAGTAGTCAAGTGTAATTTTGATGCTATTGATCGATTAGAATTTTTTTCTCATTACTATTGGCTGATAGGACTGTTTAAAAAATAATCTGGACTATTCAATTCACATGTCGTCTGCCAAAAAGTGACCAATGAAAATCCAGAATTCTGACGTTTCTTGAACAATCAAAAAAATATCCTAGAGGGTATTCAAGTGACTATTTTAAACAAATGTGATTTTTATTAGAAAAAGTCAATATTAGTGTTCTGTTCCTATAGAAATTGCGTAGTTTGTTGCTAGATTTACTGAAAACTAATTTGAAAAAGTAGTTTGGTTCATTAAATAGTCCCTCAAATACCATTCTTAGTCAAAGTTAAGTAGATTATTTTTACGGTGGTATCACTACTCATATCCGTTGCGGTTGGGATTAGGACTCGTGCTAACGCACCCGTCCTAATTCTACCAAAGCGCAATGGACATTCGTAAAACCACCGCAAAAATAGTCGACATAACTTTGACTACTCATGGTATTATAAGTGAGAATTTTTCTACTTGGCAATTTTTCAGTTGTATTGTGTTTCTTTTCTGTCGTTATGAGTAGAATGTTAGCTCAGATTCTTTTAGCGTGTTATTCAGGGTTGGCATGATTTTCCCCAGCCCGAAAAAACCCAGTGGGTTTTTTCGGGTAAAACCCACCTGAAAAAACCCACGGGTTTTAGACTAAATCTGGGTTTTTTCAAAAATTGACAAAAAAGTATTCTAAAGCCATGAATGGTATAAAATCTACCATTAATAAGAATTTAATAATTTTTTTCAATCTAGTGATTTTTACAGTTTTTGAAGTGATGCCTGTCAGTCTGTGAGTCTGTCTGTCAGCTAATGGATTGGCCTGAAAATGTATACCATCGTTTATAATATAAATTCAGAGAGCCTATTGATTTTTGGTTAAAATGGGGCAACCAGAAGTGGCACTTTATTCTTGTTTTTTCCGTTTTGTGGGGAAATTGTGTAATTGTTTAATAAAAATTAAATTTCATAGAACACAATTACATATGCAATTATTTACAATTTTTGTTTGAACAATTGTTTTGTAAAAAGTATAGTTTTGCATTTTTAAAAAGATTTCCTTGGACCCAAAAATTAATAATAGGAATACAGGCAGACCCCGCCATTTGCGGGGTTACGTTCCAGAAGAATGCCGCGAAGCGCAAAACCGCGATGCGCAAGTAAACACATAAATGATAAAAACGGGGTTAGGTTCCATTAACTAGATTTATTTATACTATGCAACCCCAAAACATTCAAACATTTTTGGCAGAAACGCTCGAGAAGACAGTAAAGCCTGAACTAAAATTCCATACGTAACATAAGTCTGCCACTTGAATCTAGAGCTTGAATGTCCATTTGTTTATTCAAGTTATAGTTTTACAATTTATTTCAGCTCCAATTTGTAATAAGAGATTCAAAGGAATAGGCTTGATAAGTGTGTTTACAAGTTTGTGATAAATAATGTTATTTAAGGCTTCATGACATGAACCCCATACGTCTGCCTTCTTTACTTAGTGTGTGAAAGTTGAAACGGTTAACGTTGGAGATTCCATTCTCGAACGAGCGAACGGCAAAGAAAAAGAAGCATATAGGTGCCCCGCGTAAATCAAATCAGCGAAACGCAAATCGTGAACGGCAAGGTCTGCCACCCCGGGCGGAAATAGGTTACCATGACAGCAGGTGGGAAGTAGTCATTTCCCAGCCGCAGTCATGGCAACAGATTTTATCCGCATTGTATTATTATTATTAGCTTAACTACAGTTTTGAAAAACTGTCAAATCCATTTTTACAATTCCTGTTTACAATAAAGTGGTTGTGAATAGTATACATACCACGGTGAAAAGTTTCATTCCTGTCTCTAGGTAAAGTGAACCTCGACGCTTCGCATCTCGGTTAGCTACTTAATCTCTCAACAGTAATGAAACGCTTAATTATATATTACGTAATTTATCTATAACTTGTGTTAAAGAAGTTTTAGGTAAAAACGTAGTTTTTGAAAAATGCAAAATACAATTTTTCCAAAAATAATGGGAATAATATTTTTTACAAATTGTTTTAATATTATGTAATTAACTATAACTTGTCAACAGTTTTTTTATGAAGTATCGAATCATTGATGAGGGAATCCCTTGAGGAAGTCGCTCAGAATCAATGGACAGTGAAACCCCTTACTGTAGAACATAACTTAATAAACCTACTTTTAAGTATACATATAACCCCATTTACATAATTTACATGTTTAAAGAATGCTTATTTGCATATTTATAGGTAAATTACAATTACTCAAGTATCTACCTTCTACCAAAAATACAAATTAATATTCATTCAGATTTTTACGTAGGATACCTAAATCTGAAAAATAGTGAATTTATCTAAAACCCAATAACACTTGAAAAAACCCAGTAAAACCTGAAAAAACCCAATAAAACCCGAAAAAACCCATTAAAACCCGAAAAAACCCAGTGGGCAGATAATTTCTGAAAAAAAAACCCGGGTTTTTGCCAACCCTGGTGTTATTGCAACCTTGAGGAGCATCAGCCATACATAACATCTAAGAACTCTTAATATCTGTGTTTATTGAGGTCTTTCTGTTATAATATAGCAGTGTAATGCCGCAAAACCGTGTTTTCTATCTCTGATACTCAATCCTCTTTCTTCTTTCTCCCCCTCTTTCTCTTAATATGCGTCGAAAGCTATTTCTCAAGGCTGAAATCTTCTACATTTTTCCATTTAGAAATCAAATTACGAGAGTAATGTTTTCAATTAATAGAATCTGACCTAGTGTAACCATTTATTTGCCATTGTCTTCTCTGTGAGGAGAAGCTATTTCAGTTGCAATTAAAATGAGACCCGATAATGTTCGTGTAACTTGATCAGGTTTACCAACTTTCATTGTGTCAATCTTCTCACGTTATAATTTGATGTTAGTTTTCTGAATATGCAGTTATTTAATCTAAAATGCAGATTTTAACATAAAATTAAAAGACAAGGAATGAACTTCTGAACTCTCACAACGCCTTAATGTTTCAACGGTTAATTAGATGGTTTTACGGATCCCACGCAAAAGCGGGGCTAATATTATAAAACAGCTTCGCGAGGGCATTGTTTTTAATTCGGAAAATATGTTGGAGCCATCTGATTACACCGTAGTTGGGCAAAATGCATCCGAATGGCTAATGATAATGATATAATCAATTTAATTATGTTATTACGTTCAGTCGTTGCGATTGCGAAATGACAGAATTCATAAATCGCTCTTCTAGGAAATTATTCGCTCCCACACCATCTGAATTTTAATTTGTTTACTGTTTGGATTGTTTGCATTAATTATAAATTTTGATGGTGACATATCTAAGCTGTAGATTTCCATATCTCCAGCTTTATTGGGTTAAATCTCATTGAATTTTTATTGGCTTGCGTGAAGGAGTTAATCCCATTTTAATCTGGTACTAAGCTCGTCGGCGAAAAACGTGGAGTGGTCGCTAACTCCACTTCCGTTAATTGGTCTAATTTTGTTACCAACCCGACTCGCAGGATATTTTACTACTTAACGCTAATAGCATTTAGGATTTAGCTAATTAATACCACGCAGCCATAGAAATAACCGTCGAGTTTGTCTAATTCAACCATAATCAGCAATAGTGAGAGAAGTAGCAGTTCTACCCCCATTAAATTTTGAAGAGGGTGCTTTGAAGCGCGAGTCTTCTTCTCGTCGTCTTTAGAGTGGAATCTTGTTAAGACAACCACCAGACGTGCGGGATCTTTAGTAATTGGCCCCAGACGGGCAAATTGACACAAATGTAGTGACTAAGAACGCGAAGTAAACAGGCTTTAATGAAGGAATTATGGGGCCCGAGCCAACGTTCAGTCAACCCATGAGATCAGCTTCGACGTAAGAGAATAACAAGCGGAGGCGTCGACGTGAGTGTTCTCGTGCAAACAAAGTTTGGGAAAAGATCAAAAGGGCGCACGCCGTTGAATCCGGGCCCCCGACGTGCGACCCCAATCACGTCATTCCAAATATCACTCGTCACACGCTCTCTAAACTGCCTGTATTACATCCCCAACAATGTGTTACCTGTGTACGCGGCCCTACCACCCGCATCATAAGGACGGATATTCGGCGCGGCTCTAAATTAATTTCGGTTTCACGTAGCCATATTGTTTTGATTTAATTAAGATACCTCCCGCTCACTTTATTAATGGAAGAGCTTCGGATCTGCCCGACTGCGATACCATGGGAATGCGCCACGCCACCGCAGTGTTGCGACCCAAATAAAAATATGTGGCGCAAAAAGGACTCGGGGTAAGCGCGGTCCGCTTAATTGATTCGCGAAAAAGGAAGTCAATTAACCCATTTCGGGAATAATTATATATGGGCGGCTGCGAACACTTCCAGCACCTCGTTTCAGGGATTCACCGTTTCCGACTCCTGCTCCTGCAATTCAGATAACAAGAGTTTTTCTGTTGCGTTATGCTGGAGCTGAAGGGCGGTTTGCATTAAAAAACTAACTGGAAGCGCTACATATTCTCATAATCTTGTGTTCGCAACCTTGCGTGAACTGGCACCGTGTAATTGATTTTTTTGTAAGAATATGGTCTTGTTGATAGGCAGGAAGTGCAGATTCTGATACTTTTACAATGGGTCAAAGTGCTCGGTGCAAATTCTCCCGTGACTACAAGGCGGCGGCGGGGTGCACACAGTTCGTGTGCGCTTTTCTCGACTCAGCGGCGGTTCAAGTAAAAGAGTATACTTACTGATCTATATATCTCATCGATGATAATAATAAATACACGCCGGGGGTGGCCGCTTTTCACTGGACTCTTCGTACTTCCGGTAGCGACGTTACAATACCCAGGCTTCAATCAGTCAGCCCAATAGTAACCCGCCAGGTTAACTATTACAATCGGTACATGCTCGATTCCTGCTGAACCACTGTTTTTTCATAGTACACCTACCATTTACTACATATTTGCTCGGGTGAATCCTCAAACACATGCGAGAACCATTACTGCAGAACAGCATGTATCCTGCAGTGTTCACTGCTCTTGAACGCATGCGAGAACTACCCGCTGATTATAATATTATCTCTTCACTAGTACTTACATTGTACAGTAGCTACCATATAACTTACTAACTAAGGGTACGCATTGCAGCGCTTGCGCTTTGGATCGCATTGTTGCAACTTTTAGATTATAACTAATTATTGTGTGACGTCGCCTACAAACCAGTGGGTGTTCGAAGTCAATTGTGTGCGTCGCCGTAACTACGCTTTTTAATATCAAAAATCTGATTTGTCTACATTCCGCAAAGCACAATTTCTAAACACCAAAAACTGATTTGTGTACAGTTACGGCCAAATAAAACCGGGCAGTACTTTACTCTATTGTGAATTGGTATTAAATCATCTAAGAAACATAAAAATTAAAAATGACATATTAAGAATTCAAATTGTCAAGGTAACTGTCAAGTAAAAGCCTGATTTACCAAAATTTATGAAAATGACATAGAATGTCAAAATGGTGGTCGTCTTTATTTGGCCGTAACCGTACATCGCGCCTACAGCGCGGAGTGACGAACGATTTCCTCCATGTCACCAAATTAAGAGTGTCATAACCGCCGCATACGCTGTCCAGCGAAGTGGAGTACAAAGGGCACTACACAAAAAGAATCACGCTTTTTGCAAAGTCCAAAGTTCAGTTATGCCAGGGATTCTGAATTCCGTCCTCCTGCTGACCCAAGACCCGCGGTGGTCATTGACGCAACCAGAAGAAAGGAAGCATTAAACCCGAGCTCTGGGACCCGAACCTTTACTTGGTAGACAGTAGACTAGTATAAGCCCAAATAGCACCAGGCAGCCAGGGATAATAAACGACCCCGTCTTCTTACGTAACAGGGAGCTATTTAAGAGCAGACAGCCTGACGCTATTGTGTCTCCAGGTCATTTCTAACATGTTTACTCCAAGGAAGGCGAGAGCTGGTGTTAGTTTCCAAGCCTTTAGCGCAAAATAAACATACTTGACGGGTCAGATTCCGGAGTTAGTATATATAATTCTTTGTATTCATGTACTGACATATTAATGTATTTGCATTACATGTATATTCGTATTATGTTGTTGTTACAGCGATTTTCATTTGTCGAAGCTTACTCTACGCATTCCAATAAAAGCAAAGCCGCCCAACCACCGCATAACATATCCACAATTGGTTTGCATGATCACCGTTGCGTCATTGTAAGAACCTTGAACTTTCTCCCCAATTAGGAATTGTAACCGTAACCTAGCACACATTCTTCGAACATTACCTTGGTTGCACCCTGGCTCTCCAAAAACATTCGCAATTTAACCCCAAATATATTTGTCAAAATTGTATTACATTTTGAGGTTCAAAATATTTCTAACTATAAAGCAATAAATAGTAAGTGAAACTTCCATACATATTATACAGGGTGTCCCAGAACTGCCTCCCCACCGATTAGTCATAGATTCCTTAGGTTATAATAAATCGATTAAACCTAATATACCTTAGTACAAAGTCCCCCCAGTAAGAAGTTATGGGGCCTTGAAATTCAATACTTTATTTTTACTTCCTTTTACTTCTAAAATGGGTTTCTTTTCTTTTTTTTTCTATTTTTTTATTAACTTCTAGTTGAAATAGAACACCCGGTATATTATTACAGTTTTGAATTCAGCTTAAAATTCTAGAGAAAATTGGTCTCTTCAACTAACGCTTTGTTTTGTACCGTTTTTGTAGAATTGGTAATTTTTGAAAATTTTTGACAAATGCTTAAAAATTTAAAACAAATTTTTGGCCAATTATAAGATCCCTGTAAAAGGAATTTGTGTGCGTTTACCACACCAGATTTTTTTTTGTTATGTTAATTTCCACAAATGTAAAGATATCGATTTGAATTTTGGCATACATGCTTACTATTATGTACTGCACTAGCAAAAAATGTTTGATACACTAGACTTCACTGTAAGGCACTTTACCTATATCTGAAAACTATTTTTATCTATAACTTTGGGACTTATAACGTTTATTTAAATTTTAAGTTATTCGAAAGAAAATTAAAAAGCGTAAAAATAAAGTAGTGTTAGTTCATAAGTGTGAAAGCAACTAAGCAATCGTTTACCTTAAAATGCCCATCAAAGGTTATTGGTTGTCATTAAGACGTGTAATCATCAAGGAGCCGTAATCACAAAAACAATGGGTAATGAGTGTGATCGAGTAAACAACAATAATAAATCAATTAATGAGGTTGGTGATGGATAATACATTAAAATTTAAATAAATGGTATAAGTAACAAAGTTATAGCTGAAAAGAGTTTTCAGATATAGGTAGTGTTATCAAACATTTTTGACTAGTGCAGTGCATAATAGTGCGCATGTATACCAAAATTGAAATCGATGTTTTTACATTTGTGGAAATTAACATAAAATGAAAAAAATGAACTTCAAGGCCCTATAACTTCTTACTGGAGGGACTTTGTGCTAAGGTGTATTAGGTTTAAACGATTTATTATAACCCAAGGAATTTATGACTATTCGGTGGGGAGCCAGTTCTGGGACGCCCTGTATAATAATTTCACAAATTATCAGTCTGTTTTAAAATGGAAATATATTGTAATGATATGAATATAGGGGTATAAAAATCAATTTTAAAATAGGATTAAGGGATTACAGTAGTTGGATATTATAGGGATCAATTTGAATATGAATTGGGTATTTGAATAATTGGTATGTAATTAGAAAAGAAAAGAAAATTTATAACTAAATAATGTGAAGCTAATTTGAGAAACAGAAGGATTCAAATTTAATGTAATATGTATCTAAATATGAAATTGGAAAATAAGGACAAATACTTAATCGAGATAGATTATTGCACATAGTGGGTAGAAATCAAAATAAAGTTTATATAGTCTGTTGGAAGGAGGAAATATGATATCGTTAATGACTTTGTTTTGATTATTAAGATAACAAATTATAAAATGAAAAGCTGTATTTTTTTGTGTAACTTGAAATTATGAAATAAACCCTATTTTAAAAAGTAAAATGTTTGGAAAATAAAAAGGGTTACAATTAAGACAAAATTTGCGCGGTGGGATAAAAATGAAATTTTAAAATAATAAGAAGATTATACCAAAATGAAGGAAGACAAAGAATATGGTGAGAAGATTTAACTAAAGCATTGCTAATCCATAGAAGAAATTAAATAGAAAGAAATATTGAATTAAGTTTATTGAGGAATTACATTTGGCATTGCACAGCGATTGAGTTGGATTGCAGCGAGTTGTTGGCACGGAAGGAGAGTTCCGAGGAGACCGTTGGCAGAGGGAACATGTTTGAAGGATTTGGCAATTCAGGTATGGTGTCTTGTCCTTGTGCGGGGTCCTTGGTACTGGTCGGTGGAATACTTTGAGAGAGTGGTTTTGCATACGTACGGTGTTGGAGATAAGTGACAACGACTCGGGTTTGTTGGGATCCATGCTGTGAGGAAGCTTCTGTCCCTGATTCTAGGCAGTTTTGATATTTTGGTTGTCAGTGGAGGCCTTCACCGTATTTATTGGGTGTAGCATTTGTGATCGGTAGCAGAGTGGGACGAGTTGGTTACTGCCGATGACATTGATAAGTTCAAATAAAAGGTAAACTAGTTTAGGTATTTAAAATAAGCATTGAAAGAAAATAAAGATTAAAAGTGAATTAAATATTAAGGAATTACTTACTGTTTGATATTGTTATGTAGCAAATGTAACGATCAGGTATTTGCCATTGAATTTTCAAAGTTGTTTGACGTACCATTTGACAGAAGTTATTTTGAGTTGGCAAAATTAAAATCGCAACATTTCAGAATAAGCAATCTAGATAAAAGGAATCCACACCTGATTTTCAGGAGCTAACCAAAAGAAGAATATTTTATATTCAAATAAAATAAACAGGGCAAATTAAATTGACTAAAAGATAATTATAAACATCTACTCATAGGTGACAAAAAGTAAGTGCCTGAAACATTTCATATTAATGGCACGCAACGTGGAGCCATTTCAATATTTATTGGTTTGCTATAGAGATGGGTAATAGAGGATTTTTCATTACATCCTTTTTTAATTAACAAACAGATACATCTTGTGTGTAAGAGGGCTCACAACGTATTAATAGTTCCTAAACACATAAACAAGTAATGTTTTCAATGCGTTCGGTAAAACATGAAGACAACGCAGGTGCGCTTATTGTCCTCTTGAGGCTATAAAGCAGCGATGATTTGCGTCTAGTAGATTTATTTACACGAATTTAAATAACGTCATACCTCAAGAGCAACACAGTAAGTCGCATTGAGAAACATGAACACCATGTAAATGTGCTTTTATTAGTTAAGTTTCGCTCAATCATGTCGCGCGTGATTGTTTGTTAAGGCAGGCTGCGTGTATTTGTATGTTTGTTGATATAGAAGTTTGTGAAATTTAAACCAATTAAGTTTTTTTTCTCGATGCATTACTAACGGCCATCTGCAAGCCCTCGAAACTTTCAGCACTTTGACTGCTACAATATTGATTACTTCCATCGTTTCAATATGAAAACCATAATATACTATGACGATGATACTGCTATCTTCTCACAAATTAAGTGTATCAACTCGTGATACATCACCAAATGTTTTATCAAAAAGAACTCTCCATATCCAGATGGTTTTGTAGTGAATGGTTCCATACAAATTTTGCAGCTATAAATTACATTGAGTTTAAAAATTTGAGAAATAACAGGGGGATAACAACATGAGACTGGCTAATTAAAATACCGTAGATGCCAGTGGAATTCCATTTTAGACCCAAGTATAAAAAGATGCACAGAAAGTTGCAGGTCCTCGTTTACTAAAAACTGGTAATCTGATTCTGTTCCTGTTCGCTATACGGTTTACTTTTGTGAGGAAAACATCCAGTAAGATGATATAGAGAGAGAACAACAGAAATACAGCAAAAATGAATTTTACTAAACCTAATTAGTTAATTAACACGATATTTATATGCAACAATTAGCAAGATCGAACCGCTCAATCTGTCATCTCTCGTTCCTCACCATCAGCCAGCCTGCCGCAGTAGGTATACCGAACCCAATCAATCTGTTTGCTTCTTCCGAGAGCAATTTGCCTTGAACAAATCGGTAAATCTCAAGTTGTTTGTGGCCAGAGCCCTATAAATAAATCCAATAGCGATTGCGTCAAATAAAAGAGCACCGCAGCACTAACCCACTAACACTTGAGGGAGAGCCACTTGTAAGTCGCGGTTCAAGTGCTCCTAAATTACACCACGGCGCATTTGTCGTCCGCCCCCGCGCTCTCCATCCCTCTCCGCCGCACGCAATTAGCAAAGGAACACTAATTCGGGCACTAACTCCAGATTTACTGCGCGTTACTTTGTAAGAAGAACAAGAAGCGCGGAAAACACCGGAGCGTGACATCTGCAGGATGTTGAGTGTGACGAAATGAAAATGCGCTCGTCGCGGCCGGCTGCCCTTTTTTACTTCGCTCGAACCCCGCGGAGGTAATAATTTTATGCTAGATATCGCCGGCGTGCATCATGCTACGGGGAGCACAAGACTGCAGCACGAATTGCACACGTCACACACTGTGGAGTCCACCGAAGGATGCCGGGAACTAATTTCTTCTTGATAGTTTCTTTTTCGGTTTTTTAATGGCTCAGCAGGGCAGACTAATGGAAGGCTTGAGCATACAGGGGTATGTTGGTAAGTAATTGACCTTGGGTAAAACATCTGTTAGATGAATATGAAAACTTGCGTAATGGTTGAATGTTGGCCATAAAAGAGCTTAAACACCAAAATCCCTTTGCGCTCTCTCTTTGGAGAGAATGGAAACCATTTTTGTTTCTGATCTCTGTGATGAAGATGTAATTAGGACAATTTAAAGCATTCTGGGAACTTACAAACAGAACTAAGAAACATTGTAGAGAAAAGACGAAAATGCGTCCGGCCAAGGTATCGTCTCACATGTTGTTCATACCCGGAATTGTTCACTCACTACTAGGTCTCCCAACCTTCATATTATTGTTTATACCTTTTCTCCAGCTTTTACACCTGTCCAATTTTTCTGTCTATGGACTTGTTGTAGGAGTCACTCAACCATTCGTACTCAAAATAAACTGCCTATTTCTGACGTCATTAGTGATAGTATGTACGTATAATTTCCATAGTTTTCG
Organism: Agriotes lineatus; assembly: GCA_940337035.1. NCBI lineage: Eukaryota > Metazoa > Arthropoda > Insecta > Coleoptera > Elateridae > Agriotes > Agriotes lineatus. The sequence continues at coordinate 27,486 of CALNHX010002784.1, forward strand.
TGTGTACACGCATCGTAAACTGATTTTCTAAGCTTTTCCATCAAGTAGTTCAAATCATGTTTGATCAGTCGTAGATAATGTTCACTGTATAAGAAGTATTTTAACAACTGAAGGAGTTGGGGTCGATAAACAGCCAACTGATGGAAGAGCATCGCGGTCTAAAATACGTTAGTAATAAAAATACAACACAATAAGAAAGTAAAATTTTCTTGATTGAAAGATTAAGCAACTCGACACAAATGAAATATGATAAAGCACTGGCAGAATGATTGATTACAGGGCACCCAGTATTCATATAGGAATTGTTGCTGGTGCTGTCAACGGGTTTGTAATGTTGCATATCTATGCATTAGTGTCCTGTAACACCCTTTTGAAAATCTAATTTTTATGTCAATACACAAAAAATTACAAAGGTTATTACATTAGAAACATAGGTGGCAGCATGTACTTACGGCGTACAGAAAATAATATAATATCGAAGTAAAACTAGTGGCTATCTACTCTTATTTTAATCTTGTTAAAATCAATTTTCCCAGAACGATTCCAAATTGTCTCGTTTCAGATTTTGCTTTGATCGAAATAATAGGTTGGGTTGGGCTAGAGAGGGGTGGAACATAATTGTCCAGGAGGTGCCCTCTCGGTTATACACGGCAATTAAACCCCGTTTCCGCTTTTAACAACTCACCGGCCATGTGTGTAATAGAATGATAAATTAGGAACAAGTTGTGGGGAATTGTAAAACGAGAGTACACTAAATATGCATGCGAAGCTACGCTTTTACATAGATACATATCTTGAAGCGGCATTCCATTGTTTGACGAAGAGATTCTTTAATGAACTGGTAGCCAGTAGGAAGTTCGAGATTAATTTCTTTTGAGAACCTCCTGTGCCAGACGCAGTGAGAATATCGTTAATGTCGTTTCACGCATGTTTTTATAAAGCAGAGTTCTCGGCTTCTTGAATGTCAATTTGGAGGAAGCCTTCCTTAGTCCATTTCAGCTTTCTAATCGTCGATAACTTTAGCTAACCAATTTTGTAAGTTTCCCCAAAGTCTTCCCTTAATAAATTAGCTCGCATAATGTGTCCTGTAAATCCACTTTCGCTGTTAGGGATTAACTATAACTTATGGTTGAACTACGGAATTTTCTAATAACATTCATACACATGCAACGAAATAAAGCGGAAGTTGAAGCTCATAGCAAAATGTTACTGCCGCTTTTCAGTTCTACCTTTCTCCATTTCTTTTCTCCAAAGTTCGTTGTTGAGAAAAGTTTCTTGAAGATGAAGGGGAAGACTTTCTTTCTTTTTCTCTTCTTCTTCATGGACAAGGTCGTGTTTAGTCCACGTGTAGCTATCCAAATCGTCGTTTCTCTGAGGTTACTTCCAATATATCAATAGCACTAAGACAAACCCTTTTTTTGCAACCATTGTTTTTTGTTGCAGCTAGTGCCGAAGATCCGGTCTTTTAGTTTTCCTATTTTCACTCCCTTATTTGTTTCTTTAATGCCTCTTTTTCGTCCCTTAACTTAGCTAAAGTGTTTTTTTCTCTTTTATTCGTCTCTCAAGTGCCTTTTCTGCGAAAGTTTACTTGGTAAGGCAGTAATATTATAACACCTGGTTTCGGAAAGTTTTCTCTTGATATATTAAGATAGAAAAACCCTTGTTTGGGACCTGATTTTTAAGGTGAATGCGGATTACCACCGATGTGGATTTAGATTCGACTAAGACTACCATCGACGTGAACTAGCTCCGATGTGAATTACCACCGACTTAATTACCACCGACCTGGATTACTATCGATGTGGATTTATATCCAACTGGAACTAACACCGACCTAACTACCATCGTTTGGGTTTACCACCGACTGAAACGACATCCGACCGCATTCAACCACCAGTTGGTGCAATACATCTGACGTGAACGACGGCCAACTTCCATTTCTTCCGATACTAATAAATTAGTAGCAACTAGTGTGAAGTAATTGACAGACTTCTTATTTATAAGTTTTCAATATACCCTTAGATCAGTGGTGGATTAAAATATAGGCTAACTAGGCAGATATCTAGGGACGCGCGAGAAGCAAGTTGCGTAAGTTTTAGTTGTAATATACATTTTCTACAAATATGATGTACAGCTTAGCGATTCTAGATTGAAGCGCGGTAAAAATCGGAACTAATGTTAGAATCTAGTAATTTCCAAGTTTTGTATTGGTAACGCTTCTGACGTCTACTCAACATTGTGGTATGGCGTATTTCAAAACAATTAACAACACACACAAATAACAACAATAACAATAGCAATAACAGAATTAACAAAATCAACAGCAACAGCAATTTTTACACTTTAAAACACAAAGACTCTGTCATATGACGTTAGTCACTGCGCAAAGGAAATACCTCTACCCACCGCTACTGATTACTTGTCATTTAAAATATAACCAAACTTTGTATGTTTGACAATTACTTCTTTCCACATATTGTCAATTCAGTGAAATCAAATATGATCACAGCGCCTTTCATGGCCTATCGTGAGAGTCGATCTAGATTCTGTAAGCTGTAGTTGTGGTATATGCTCAAAAATGTAATTTATCATTTATCATTTTTTATATGATAAAGATAATAACACTATCGTTTTATATGTTCGACAAGGGGGGAGGGGCAGAGGCACCTTAATCCGCCACTGACTGATGCATTTTTAGTCATCGTTAAATCGTTTTTCTTGCTCGCTACTGATGATGCTCAACCTAACCGCAGCCTGTAAGGATGTTGTTAGAAAATCTACAACGCGCGGACTATAGCTTACGCGCAACTGTAGGTAACGCTTAGACAACTTATTATATTGCAAAGAAAGCAGATCAGTGGTATGTCTGCTGTGTAGTGCTTCAGTTTCGCGGCAAATTCTAGTACAGGAGAGAAGCAAAAGAGCACGGTAACTCAACGTGTAAACCCTGCCACAGGCGAACTCTTGCAAGGGTAAGCAATAGAACGGCACAATAGTTGTTCGTTACACAATGACGATGTTCGTGGAACCGTTCGAAATATTAGTCAGCAGTAAATCCATGTGGTGGTAAATCGTATCGCTGGTAGTTCGGTGGTTACTTTGAATTAGAGATACTCGGTCGATGATAGTCCACATTTTAACAAATATTAAAATAACTCGAGTAAAATCACTTCGTGACATTTGATGCGGTGGTGTTTAACGCAGTTGTCAGAAATTCGGCGGTAGTCCACATCGGTGGTGATCCACATCAGTGTTATTGTATACAACCCAATGTTTAGTTACTGCGTGCAACTTGGACTTGAACAATACATGGAGTAGTATGACAACTTGATTTTGGCAACTTTATTTTTTTCAATTTGTTCTTGGTTTCCACAAGGTCTTTTCTTAACGAAGTAACTTCGATAAGTTAACCAGTGTTACCTTTCTAATCATTCTTCTTTGCTCTTCGTGTCCCACTTTTCCTTCCTGATAAATTAACTTATGTAGGGCCTTGTTTAGTCATTGGTTGCTTTCCATTTAATCGTTTCATGAAGGCTTTGTCTTTTTTAGATTGACTTGGGCAATGCAGTGGTTGCTTGGATTTTTTTTTCATTCTTTTTATACTTCGTTTTCGGGGCCCCGTTTTCCTTGTAAATCAAGACCGTGTTTAGTTACTTTTGGTTATTCAATTATTCTTACCCTCTTTCCTTCAAGTTGTTTTCCGGATAAAATAACTTGAGCAAGGCCGCTTTAGCCAGCCTTCATTTATGATTCCTATTTTCTTGTTCGCCTTTTCAAGAGTGTCTTTAGTCTGCAAACTAGTTATGGAAGTAGTTACTTAATGATAAAACGGGGGAAATTAGAATTCACTTCTACATAACTTCTGAAACGTTTATAATTCTCTTGATACCTCCAGTAAGCGTGTGTAAATTAAATAGGACGTAGCTTATTTAAAAGTAATAACTAGATTTTCAAATAGCATATTATAGTATTACTCCGCGCAAACCAGGGCTAACCTGTGCTGTACTTGGTAATTAAAAATAATCCCCCATTTGATCCTTTCTGATAAAACCCTCCTTCATGTTTGCGCTGAGATATATGATACACGAGGGCTGCGTTTAGCAATAAAGAACTGTAATTTTCTAGTAAACCTTCGCTACAGCATCAGTTCTTCTCTCTCCACAACGAATTTTGCCGTCGCCATATATATTTTCAAATTCAGTTGAATACCTCGCAGTCCTAATGAGTCGCACATTATCCAGCCGGCAAGTGCAGAGGGCACACGGCAGCCAGCAGGCGCGTTTCCAATTCCCTTCGAAAGATTTTCCTTTACGCGACTGCCCGGCAAGGGCCATCCCGTGGGTTGTAACGAGACGGGAATAATCGGGTAATGTATCCAGCTCGGGACGCACGCACACTACCTAATGGCAAATTATCACGGCTTTCTTCTTTCGTGGAGAGTGACAATGCGAAGGGCGATCGTTGCTGCCAAGTGCAAGTTGGCGAGGCGTGCGCTCCGAGAAATCATTGCGCCCTAATGGTAAATTAGCAGGGGTGCCGCTAATGAGTGCACGAACACACGGGGCGATTATTAAAAAGAAAGGCCTCTTTGTGCCCTTGATTTCCACCTCGGCTTCTCGTGCGTCTGACGCGACTTATCACGTTTGTTCCATTGTTCTCTCTAGAATCGTCGAGGCTGTTGTGATGGGATATTTTGCAGTAATACGTGAGGATCAAAGTATAAACCGTTAGGTACTGAAACTTTCAAGAAACAGAAGATTGGTGATACAGCATCGTCTTCATAATTTGAATATCTTTCTGGATGTGTAGTAGTGATTGAAGTTGTTGAACGTCTATGGTCTATAGGTCTTCTCTTTTAGTCTCGATCGCTCACGGTTCATTGTTGTTCTTGCAGTTGTTTCCATAGTTTTTCAAAAGTTTTTCAATTTAATCAATCCTTTCGGTTTACCTGGAACCACAACCTTCATATTGTTGTCGTTGGTAATGTAGCCAAAGAATGCGAGTATTCTGTAGTAGAGGGTCCTGAACAGTCATTTCTTCCTTTTTATTACTAACCAGGTAGGCGCGGTAGAACGACAACAGGATGAGCATTTGAATAAAGTGATGGGAAAATATGGTTTAGGTACACGCAATGACAGAGGACAGCGACTGACTCAGTTTGCTCAAGAACATGAACTGGTTATAGGTAACACCCTTTTTGCGCACCACCCAAGGAGGCTTTATACATGGATATCACCTGGCGGCCAATATTGTATTCAGATTGATTACATACTGGTCCGCTAAAGATGGCGTTCAGCACTCTGGAATGTTACAACCAGGTCAGGAGCCGACTGTTCCTCTGATCATAAACTTCTGACTGCTCATATAGCGCTCAAACTACATAGTCCACGAAAAACGATAGCGAAAAAGAGATTTCATCCTAACAACGCAGAAATCGAAAAGGCAATAACAACATTACCTGTGCCAACCTTCCAAGATGAAAATGCCTCTAATGAAATTTGGTTAGCTGGAAAAGCATGGTCAAACAAATTAGCAGAAAATGCTTCTAATACAACAGAAAAGGTTAAAAAACAACATTGGATGACCGCTGCTACATACTCCCTTATTGAACAACGAAGAGTCCTTAATTCATCACAACATCCTGACAAAGTTTATCATACATTAAATAAGGAAATAAAACGGGCAAAAGACGTGTACAGAAAAGTTAAATACTTGTCAAGGGAATTTAAACCCAAATCTTGGGCCATAAAAAATCAAAACAATGATATTATCACCGATATTCATGACGTTGCAGAGTTATGGAGAACTTATTGTGAAAACTTTTATGGAGGCAATCCTACAAATACCGAACTGCCAGATATAACAGACCTAAATGAACCACCCATAATGAAGTCCGAAGTTGAATCTGCTATAAAACATCTCAAGACTGGAAGAGCAACAGGAATAGATGGAATAGCATCGGAACTGATAAAACTCTTGGGAGATCACGGAACTGACCTATTCCACAAAATCTGCTTGAGAATATGGAACACCGGCAACTGGCCAGAAGATTGGTGTATATCAACTCTCATCACTCTGCACAAGAAAGGCGCTACAACTGAATGTTCTAATTACCGCATGATCGCACTTATGAGCCGTGCTAGCAAGATAATGCTTCGTATTCTTAACGAACGCCTAAAATACTATCTAACGCCACAGATTTCAAAGGAACAGACGGGCTTTGTTAAGGGGAAAGGTACCCGAGCGCAAATCCTCAATTTAACTAGGGAATACAACATACCTATGTACCCTGCTTCGTCGACTACCAACGAGCATTCGATTCGGTAAAATGGTCATGTCTTTGGAATGTACTAACTGAGATGGGAGTACCCATCCACCTCTCCTTTTGTCATTCAACGGTTGTACACCAACAGTTCCACAAAAGTCCAGACCGAAAATATGCTATCTAAATCCTTTAGCATATATGCAGGCGTTCGTCAAGGTTGTATATTGTCGCCCCTGCTCTTCAATGTCTACGGAGAAAATATCATGCGAAAGGTTCTCGATGAATACGAGGGAGGTATTTCCATAAATGGTAGGAAAATTAACAACTTGCGTTACGCCGATGATACCGTTATCGTGGCTAAAGACAAACAGGAGTTGGAACATCTCATGCGAAGATTGAAAGAAGAGAGTCAACATATGGACTAAAATAATGATTATTGACAGAACCCATAACAACAGACCCGAAATCCGGCAAGTCCTTGAATACGAAGTAGTCCAAAAGTATATCTACTTAGGCGCTGTGATCACAAACGATGTAAATTCTGAAAGCGAGATTCGCAGAAGAATTGAAATAGCCAGGAGCGCGGTTATTAAACTCACGAAAATATGGAAAGACCGAGACATTACAAAAACAACAAAAATGCGCCTCATGCACAGCTTGGTGTTTTCCATTCTATTATATGCCTCAGAAACGTGGACTATCAAAGCAAAAGAACGAAAGAAACTGGATGCTATTGAGATGTGGAGTTACCGAAGACTGCTTCGCATTTCTTGGACAGAGCATCGAACCAACGTATCCATCCCAAAAGAACTATGCGTCAAAAAAACGAATTCACACAGTCATATGTGATCGCATCTTGAGATATTTCGGGCATATATCCAGGCGCAGTAACGATATGGAGTTGTTAATGGTCGAAGGGAAAGTCGAAGGCAGAAGAACCAGAGGCCGCTCTCCGCGCCGATGGACAGACCAGATCCGAGAAATGACTGGGACCCCTGTCTATGAGGCGATTCATATGGCAACTAATCGGGCAGAGTGGAAGGCATCCATTGCAATGGCAGTCACCACATCCCCCTATAGACAGGACTATCGCTCCGGCTTACGCATGTGTATTGGGATATGTGAGAAATTGGCTGTTAGAAATGGGATCCGACAGGACTACCTGAGTTCCCAAATCGTGCGGTAGTGTGGATTTTATTGAAAAATAATAAGTCATATTGAAAACATATTTTTCAGTCAATAATCATAGAAAAATCGGTTGAAAACATAAACGTTTTTGTCTTGAGCTTCACTTTGCGCTGATCTAGCTCAGTATTGCTTTTTTTGTTAGAAATAACGTCCTGGATAAGAATTATAATAGATATTGTTAGATGCGTTTTTGTGTGTTATATTAAAATTCAAATTCCGATACTTTTGAATTGTGTCAAAGTGGTAGATGCAACTCACCCATGACCAAAAGGTGGCGACGGGATGCAAACAGTGCAGGTTTAAGCTTTCCTTGGCCCAGTGGCGCGAGCAAGCAGTTAAATGTAAACGAACATAAGCTTATTATCCTGTAAATCTGATCGATAATAATAATTCTACTCACACGAGCAAGCACCTCATACGTCTACCGGCCGGTGTAATTGCCAAAAAACTATCATACATTATTCAATTGTCTACGACCTTACGTACATTCTACACTAGCTAATCTCATTGACTATCTAAGGATACGCATAGCCGCGCTTGCAGCTTCTCCTATCATTATTGCAACTTATCACATAATTAATTATTGGGTCGCATATAATCCCTTACGCTAAGAAATAACTACGCAAAACAGCCCACTTTCACTGATACGTCCTCTAACAATAGTTTCGTCGTATGGCTAATGGGAAAAACCGGCATCGCCCGTCATTTTTCTAATATGGCGTCGCAAGCAACGCACCTCTCTCCAAATTGGAAGACGTGGAAATTCATTAAGGCACTGCTACATATCAAAAAATTAGAACTCCTGGATTTAATGTTTCTAGAAATTACCTCATGATTTGTCGGATATTGCAACTTTAAGTTCGGTATAAATTAATCATGTCCAATATTGTTTTAAAAAAATAGTAAACCCATCAGTAACACGTAATATTTAATGTATAAAAAATTCTAGTGAAATATTCTTGTCATATATAAAATGATCGGTGCAAAAATCGATGCACTTTACTTCATTTATGTATTTGACATCTCGTGAAACTTGCAACATCCCAGCCGAAAATCGGACATCATAACGCCGCCCCGTTTTATTATTCAAGGATTAAAATGGATTAAAATCAAGCTACTGTAATCCCCCGTTATCAATTTTATTTTGGATTGCGCATATAGCATGTGGCCGACGCTGCCACCAATCGCTTTATGATGACCTAACAGAACAATAAGTAGTACGAGGAAGTGTTACATAAGTTAGGCGGTTGATGGGCCACTTCGCCGCAGTCGCAGCGTGATGATGTATCCTAGAAGCTTTATCCAAGTTCTGAAGTAGTTTTGCACTAACGCATGCCTGTTTATAGCCCCTGCGCGAAATATAAAGTGGCACTAAAACAGCTTATAAATCATCATATTAAGGAGGGCCAAACTTACCGTCTTGCCAAGCGAGATACACTGGATCCTTGAGCAGGATAAGAAGCAATTAAATTGCGCTTGTAACTCCGGGCTTTTGAATCGTGCCTCCAGTAGGGAATTGATGACGAAGGAGTTTTTGTCTCTTGCTATTTGCGTTTTATGTAAAGTTCGGAAAGTAAGGACAACAAAAAGGGATTTTCTTGCCATATATATGTCAAAACAAATTGTTTAGAGCGTTGCAATATATCTTGCTTCGTTAAGCCTACTATAAAGCAGTTGACAGAATTCGGGATTTAATAAAGTTGCAATAAACGTTGTTATTTCTCGTTTTCCCATATTTGTCGTTCCTGAAAATTTTAATAAAATAAACAAAATGTCTGAATAGAAAAGTGCATAAAAGGAAATGTACGAAAATGTTTCCCGGAGTAAATGCTCGGAAACAAAACCAAGTGCCATCTGTAGTTGGAAGTAACAATGGAAACAATCGACAGAAAAATCAGTTAGACAACGAATGTTCAAATATACATTTTGATGGAACAATGCGTTGTAGGAACTAAAAACTATACAATAAATGCTACCAATCCAACAATCTGAACAACTTACAGAATAATAATATGCAAGCGCATGATTCAAACAGAAGAATATGCAGTGGGAAATAGAATACGAAGAAATAGACACATGTAAAAGAGGAATAGGGAGATGAAGAACATCAGAAACCTGGAGTTTTATTTAACTTCGAATAAACAATGAAGAAGCAACGGCATAATAGGGTGAAACTCAGTTCTACGGCAAAAAAATCATACGAATGGAGACAAAGATGCTTATTTACGCTACCCTGGTAAAATGGGCATTAACGTATGGCTGCCAAGTATGGTAGATGATGAGTGGCAAGCGACTGGAAAAAGAAACGAGGACGTCCCAGAGACACATGAAAAAACGGTATAGATAAAGCAATGGTTGAAGAGATTGGAGGTGGATGAAGAGAAGGCTATTGGATGGATAGGAGAACATACAAGTTTGCTACAATATCGGCTAGTAGAAATATTTGTGTCTCTGCATTTGATTGCAGTTTTAAAGAGTATTAGGTTATGGTTTGATTTCAAATTTACAGCCAAAATCAAACCATCATGACTACGTGGGCACATATGAAGGCCGGCTAGGTAAACAATGAGGACGGCATGCGTTAAATCCATTTACCAATACAAAAGGAACGCCAATGAGTCTTTCTACTATAAATGTGCTCAGAGAGAAACAAGAACTCAAACTCACAACTTAGCCAAAATTACCATAATCTGAAATGCAATAAATATCTTAATCAGCTTATAACTTAGTTTGCAGTAACTAGAACACACATAACCATTGTCAAATGTATAATATTTAATGAGGACGCCGGGCACACCCAAAGATAATTACGTTATATGGACAAACTACATAAAAGTGAATAACATTATTACAGCATCGGAGGCATCCGTACAACGCAAAATGCAATGTACGAGAACATATTCAATGGTAAAATTCGAAAAACCCTGAAGAGATTCCGTCGAAACCAATATCCTTCGACACAGCAATTAAATTCATAAAATCAAAATCACAGCTACGTGCAATTCAGAACTCCCTGGACAGATTTCTACCTCCTGACGACAACAGCAGCCTTAGCTCCTAGGTAATATCACTAGCTTTTCACACTCAGCTAAGCCGACGCCGAAATAAGTAAATGTCGTATCTCTGGAGCCTAATAGCACGTGTACGATTCGGGACGAGGACATGACGGAAGCAAACATCTCGTTACGGAACGAAACAGTCGGCTAGAAATACCTCGAAACGTTCCCTTAATTTAGCAATAATAACAAAGCAGGCTCCAATGATCACGTGTAACTTACTCGTAACGGTCGAAATTGGACTCCTGATGGACATCATCTAAGCGTTGACAGATGTCGGGATGAAATGCCAGGAAATCGCCAGCGAATTGCGAAGAACAAAACACGCCTTTACCACGACAAAGGCGGACACAATCAGAACGACGGCGCGGACTATACAACAATTACGTTACATGACTCTAGCTCGAAATACGTCGTTTTTTGTTCGTAGCAGTTTATACATACACTGAGAATTTCAGGATACAATTGTTTATTTTATTAAATTTCAGAAGCTTGCTCTCAGACAACTATTGGTTTCTTTATATTTTTTAAAGTAAAAAAAAACTAATAATTCATATTTTGGCAACTTTTACGTAAATACAACTGCAACGCTAAATTATTTGCAGACTGACTACTCATATCCCGGAAAATCTGTCCAGAAAGTTTATTTTTTAAAGTATTCAAACATACCTTGACAGCTCTGAGAAATCATAAATGCTAAACACAGAAATGAAGCTTCACGCCATCTGTAATTCGAAGTAATAACTACAACGGAAGGAACTAAAGAAAACAAGTGTTGAGATTCGCTTTGTGCGTCCATATCTCTAATCCAGAACTTTCACTTAAAAAAACCTATAAGGGTTAAATCTAATATTTTCAAATAGCTTAAAAAATGAACTGTAAGAATAGCTACCGGGTAGCGCACTCTCAAGGCAGAAAGCAAAATAATAACATACTTTGTAACCATCTAAATATAAGTTGTTGCATATATTAAAATCGCGTGTATAAATAGAAATTAAATCAGGCTCGCCGAGGAAAATTTATCGCCCAGCACTACTGGTTAGTGACTTTATTAAGACAGCTGCATTTTGTAAATACCATTTGTTTCCGCTATTTTCGGTATGTCGTCCGCACCTAGAGTCGTTTAAACAGGCACTTGAATATTTAAACCCATTCGTTTCACGAAAAATGTCTATTAAAGCGATGCCAGATCCGATAAAAGTGTACACGGTTTTTGTTTTTACCCGTCTCTCCGCGCCTCTGTTCTATGTTTATTTACGTTAAACTTTAATCTCGCCGTTTTACCCTTGAATATCGAGGAGTTCGTTATCCTTCGGTGGTTTCAATTTATCAGAACTTTGCTTTAGATATCTGCAAATACATTCAGACTCCCAGCGCCTACTCTTTTATGCTGCGCCGGTGTGTCAACACCGAAATTAATTAGCTGTTTATTTTTGGATTCGTAGACTTGTAGGACGTGGCTGTATAATTTTTTGTGTTGGTTTTTTAAACGTGCAATGCTGCATGGCAATTGTTATTCAATTTTTGCTGTTATACAGTGTAACTGATCATCAGCCTATAACTTCCAGGAAGATTTAAGGGGAAGCAATTATTCCATGCATGATAATGTGACTGACAGTGTGCTGTTATTCATTATTTAAAATGGAATGTATATTATTTTTTATTTAATATGTTGAAGGTTCGGGTTTCTTTGATAGCGTCGCATTTGTTGATAAAACAACGCTCACACAATGTATTTAAAAATAATCTCGGTTACTGTATTATGATAATGTAATAACTTTGGGCGACAGAAAACAATTGACTGTATGCAGTGGACAAGGTAAATATTAGTTTTGATACTGCAACAATTTATATTAAATTGTAAGAAATGTTAAAAACAATACTTCCTACATTCTCTAGGCCTTCCTACTTCATGTGGTTTTTCCAGCATTTGATACTTCATAGTGTAGGTACTGTAAATTGTCAATTGCTTTACGCCACCTACACAAACTTCAATAAAGATTTGTTAATCATTTGTATATATTTGGTTTTAACAAACCTCACATTATCTTATGATTGTGTAGGTAAATGTGACGTGGTTATCATTTTATAATTTCAACTTTTTCTTCTATATGCCGTATTTATCAAGCGTTGAAGGATGTACAAATCCTTTCTTGAACTTATATTCTGTCACTTGATAACTGAAATAACCTCTGACGACTGACATGTAATCCATCAATCATACTCGACAAGTTGTCGGCATATGCAGCAATCTAGAAATATTTGAAATGTATTGTTCAAACATAACGCTCCAACGAACATATTATAAGTCATACGGTAGAAATATTCAGAAACTGGTAATTAAATAGTTTGTTAGGTTCGAAATTCCTCAGGAGTTACGCAGGGATCTAATGTAGGTCCTCTCTTATACAAATTCGGGATGCCATTGAGCTGTATTTAGCGATTTTTTTTAAATGACTTGTATGCTATACTCCGCAGGTACGGAGGAGTGTTCGTTTTTGAGCTGGGTCAGGACATGTGAAGTACTCCACCTTAGGCATCGCCTCAAATCGATGTTAATAAAATTAGCCTTTAAAAATGAGCATTCTTCATTAAACCAAAGTCAACGCACCATTGACGATGCGTAGAAATATATGCAAAGAAACATTTCTGGTAGAGATGCATAATGCGTGTTGGAAAACGCGGAAGCTATTAATACATCGAGCAAACCGAAAGTCTATACATAATATTACGATTGATTTAAAACTATTTACTGTAAGTTTCCTTAATATCTGATGTTCGCAAGGATTTATCATATTCAGCGTATATTTCCCATATTAATGGACACCATTGCGTTTCAGCTTTACAGCCATGCTAAAGGCATAGATGGTGTTGGAAATAGCAGTTTCCTACAGCCCAACTTCGATCCAGTAAACATTGAAAATTTCATCACATCGAGACTTTCCCGAATGAAGAACGCCTACTTTATATATACTATATTGTAGGAGTCAGAAGAATTATACAATATATCTAGTAGGATGTGGGAGGGGTTGTTATGTATCCTCTTGGAAGCATCAAAATTGGTGAATTGCGAACGCTAGCTGACACGTACTTGCAATAAAGGAGCATAAGGATCCCAAACTTAACAGAAAAAAGATCTAATCACCAGAGGACTGACAACACAATACAGTGCAATTCACACACAGTCATGAAACATGTAGAAATCCTACTCACAACCATATTAAGTAAATGTAGTGTCACCCTCACTAGGGTAGATGGACTTCTATAGTATCAAACTGATTTGAGCCTACTTTCTATACTCCAATGTTAGACTACTGCGGATTGTGATACATCGTGGAGATTTTGGAATTAAAAATACATTTTGTAGATGTATTGGTTGCACTCAAATTTATTTGACCTCGGTAGTTTTATCTCAGCTTCCTACTTGATCCTAAAAGCGCACGAGCAATGCCCTTTTCTAGTTCGTTAATTTTTCTAGTAGAGGCAGAAAGTGAAACGATTACGTGTTTGAAGGTATATTGACCCAATTCATTAACGCGATCCTCTATAAATAAATGAGGGCGTAATTAGCAGCTCGTAAGCATTTTAAAGACGAGTCGGCTAATCAGGGGCGGACTGGGACTAATAGGCCCGGGATGCTGGGTGCCTGGGGGGCCCGCGGTCCGCACGAGGTTGTGCGGTATAGTTCGGGCCTGGGGCAAAGCCCCAGCCGCCGGAGACAATATCATCGAAGCCGAAAAATTTTTCGCTGATGTGATACATTTTATGGCCTAAAACGCTATTTTAGGACGCGATTAACAGGCGCCAACTAGTAACTACCACCTACTAATAACACTACCTGAGCGCGCAATTCAAATCTTGCGAAAATTATATTCGAGGAAGGCCTACGACCAATAATGTAACTCGCAAGTACCAAATTGTCTCTCGGAACCTGCGAGCTTGTGAGTGAATTTGGCAAGGAGCAAGGTGGTGGTCAGCGGCGAGTCTCAATGTACTGAACATGTTGATTGAATCATGCATTCTAACTTTCTAATAATTATCTTATTGAATAGGTAGATATATTAATGTATATATTATATTTTGTTACAGCCTTTCGTGATCCATTGGTATTAATGTTTTAAGTTTATGGTAACAACAAACTACATACCTACTTTCTTATTTTTCTCATCTTCTACGTTTCGAAAGACTAGGCTTTCATTCTCAAAAAGATTAAGGGCCGGTTGCAGAAAGCAATGTTAAGTCTGGTGTTAGCTAACATCGCGTTAAAGTGAACAAAAACGAATCAAATCTCAAATGCTTATGGTAACTAATACATTAGTAAACAAAATTTGATGCGATTTTGTTCACTTTGACGCGATGTTAGCTAACACCAGACTTAACATTGCTTTCTGAAACCGGCACTAAGACATAAAAACAGAAATAAAATCATCAAAAATACTTCATAAACAAACAATATATAAATATATATAGATGAATCTATATATATCCTTATTGTGTAAGTAACATTTTTTTTTAAATTAAAATTTAGACTGGGATTATTATTGTTATCTATACTGTTAAAAGTGATTAGCTCCACTTTGTGTGCCCAATTTATGTTATGTTATATAATTGAATTTTAATTAATTTATTGCCCTATTTATGTATTTTGGATAATCAAAATAATTTTCTGCTAGCCCCAGTAGATACACACACTTGACTGAAAACCAGATCGGATTCTTTTTAATCTAGATTGCTTATATTCTGAAATTTGATGTTCCTATATTATTATGGCAACTCAAAACTTCTGTCAACTGACACTGCAAACTAGTTTTGAAAATTCAATTACAAATACTTCATCGTTACATTTGTCACACGACAATCTCAAATAGTAAGTACTTCTTTCATTAAAACTAACAGTGCCACCAACATAAACAGTGCCAAGCGAATGACAGGCCGGCCTAAATTTCTTGTCCATCACATCACAGAATGTGTCAAAAGTCGGTGTCTGAGTTTGTAGGGGCCGCAACTGTACCTTAGTCCTACTTAGAATTTTGCCGAGACTAAGGAGTTCCAAACCTAGCAAGGGATCTTTTACATGCTACACATCGTAGTAGCATGGGATCCACGACTTTACATCACTTCCGAATGATGGCATTCTGTAGAGGCTTTCATCCGCATTTTTAAATTTTTAAAAACCTCACCGGGATCGGGGATTGAACTCTCGACCCTTAGATCAGTAGCCAGAATGCTTACCACTAAGCTATGGAGTCCGGCAATTTGTATGTAACTTTAACCCTTTTATTATTACAAATATTTATTTTAAAAAACTTATAAAAGGGTTTATTTCTTAATTTCAAATTTTACAAAATTGCATTACATCGTTTTGGTTCCTCCTTAGCGATCTAGCTTATTTTTTTCAGTCCAACACACTATTAACGCTTTATTATTTGATTAATACCTACTATGTTAAATAGTATATTTCGAAAAAGTATTTGTAATTAACTTCCAATTTCATTTCAGATATTAAATTAAGTTAAAATCCTACTTTTTCTCAATCAGCTTCATTTAATTAAATTATAAATGCTATTTCCTTTTTTTCTAAATTAATCTTAATAATTTTGATATCCATTTCACATCTAAATTCATCTTTATAATTTTTAATACTGTATTCTTTTAATCTTATTAATCTGATTTTTAGACCCCTGTACCAATATCATAACAATACATTATACCGATGGGGCCACAATTATACCGTGTGTCCACAGGAATACGCACCATAGGGATAACCAAATAGAATAGAAAGATCGGCTAAAGCTGGAATCGCCCGCACGCTAAAACGTTGTTTTCTGGCTTCTGACTCGCCACTGTATGAAACAATATTGTTATAAATGGTACAAGAAAAGGGACGGTGGTCATAGCACTGGTTGATATTTATATTCTATTAGCATTATCTTATCTCTATGGTGCGTACTCCTGTGGACACACGGTATATAACAGCAATGAGATAACATGAACAAAAAAATAACGCGTATTACTTGAGTAAGAAAGAGATAAACATAGTAGCAAATATTCGAGAAGGCTTGACGCTTAATTTAATTATGACATTTGTCAACTAAACATGCCTACTAAAATAATTTTTTCGTATGGCCATCTCTTTCTTACTCAAGCATTCTATTTTGTTATTCTTTTTATCTCATTGCTGTTATATACCGGGTGTCCGTTCTCAAAGTCGAACATAGGCGATTAACATTGTATTGAACGTTTTTGTCGATTCCTGCTCGCCAATTCAACCTACAGGGAAGGTAATGGTATCAATGGAAAGATAAAATTATTCCGCACCAAATGGTACCAATAACAATATTCAAGATGCGATTTTTATTTTAAAATACTAATTTAAAACATGGGCATTTTTAAATATGCCATGCCTTGCTTTTCAAGTTCAATAGCATTTGTCGAAACAAATGATAATTAGTTGGCGTAAATCAGGTATTTTCTGTCAACGTCTGTTAAAATTATCTACAAAAAAATTCATTATTTCAATGATGAACGAGTGAGTGCACTAATGTTAATTGCCTATGTTCGACTTTGAGAATGGACACCCGGTATAATTATGGCCCCATCCGTATATTACCAATTGAACTACTTCAACAACATTTTACTGAGGAGTTTGCTGCCACTGTCAACGCAAGGGCTTGTTCTCTGCTTTCCGGCTGTCAATCGCGGTGCGCGCTATTTCAAATACTAATCGAGTGGGGTTTGGAGTTTTTATACGCAAAGAAGTATTTACATCAATAAGATATTTCCGGTGCTGTAGGATTTTGGGGCCCCTAAAGAGCCATTTTTAATTACATTTAAATAATACATGGATTACAAATTAATTGCGAGGCGGGGGCCGCGGGGTCAAAATGTGCATGTGTAAACGCCCTAGTGGTGTTGCATTTTAGTTTAAAGCCTGCAGGCCCGGACGGCTCCAGGGCCCGGGATGCGATCGCATCCCGGCATCCCTAGCCAGTCCGCCCCTGCGGCTAATTATCAGTCGCGCAGTGTGCTAACGATGCCGGGTGGCATGAGAACAAGGAGCGTACGTGGAAATTAGCAGCAAGAAGAGGGGCATGTGATAGAGGTATTCCAGGCGATGATGTGCCAGCTCGCGATGAGACGATGACTGACGGCGCCGGCGTGTGTCTGCAGTACACCATATCTTCTTTAACCAGACATGACGTACCGCCGCAGCGTTGTGCCAAAATTCTGTAATCCCGAAAATTGAAAGTTGGTAGAACTAGGCATGTTTATAAATACTCGGGAGATTAATCTTCCCCTTGGCTTTTAGATTGAAATTAGTCTAGGCCTCGAGAATTACAAACTTCTTAAGGATTTGAGAAGTCAAAATCTCAAACAGACTGTCTGATTCCCCTCAGCGACGCACTACACCTTATTAAATTCGCGAGATATTCGTTCTCTAGTTCGGTGTTTGAGGTTATGTTTGGGCGGAATACGTCGTCGTCTTCATCGCCGGATTTAAGTTTTGACTTGTGCATTCCTCCATCCTCGTTCTCCTCAGCTTCATAGCTACACTTTGAATTTTGTTTATTAACGATCGTCCACTTTTTCCTGTAGTTTAGTTACTCCGCATTTCATTGTTTTTAAATTATTAGGCAAGCTTGTACTTTTTATAATTCAGTGAAACTGAAAATCCATAATTTTGTAATCGCGTTAATCAGTGAAAACCCATGAATATACCATAAAAATAAAGGAAAGATCGGGGCGTGTTTATGTAGGAGACAGTTGCCATTATCACGTTACAAGTTACAAGTAGATGTTGGTGTTTGCCATTGGTTTGTTTTTACCTGTTGAATTTGACACGCCATGGTTGGTAGCTAATCTAATCCTCCATTTGAAAATTTAAGGAAATCCCAAATCATTACCATGGTCATCATCCGCCGTATAATCATCCGAGAGGTGACCATGCGAATTATGGCTTAACTACGAAGATCGTTGGACCGATCACGTTCCTGATATTTTTCCCTAACATTAGGAGTTATTCTTCTACAATAATTATAGCTAGACAACTAAATGCACTAGTTATGATTTGAAAAAACCTTCCTTGATTTTTCCAGAAGAGGCAGCTTTTATTACTGTATAAATAGTGTAGTGTTGACTACATAATATGAACTTTTATGTGAGTAGACATATTCTTAACTAACTCTACAGTAACAGCGATTCTTTAATCTTGTATATAGCGTTATTGAAAACACATTTTTGCAAAAAAATATCGGAGCTTCGCAAAGAAAGGAACAAAAAAATGCAGCTCCGTTGGTTGACAACACGTTTGTACTTAAAAAACTGTATGGCATTCAGTCCAATTATAAAAAATGATATCGACAGAACAACAACGTGTTTAAAACGTTTTCCTCTTCGTAGATTTTCTAGATATTGTAATGAGAAATCAATTATATTAAGGTTGCGCAAATATTTTTGTTGTATGAAATTGCCACAGAAAGAGGTATCGTAGAACATAGTTCTTGTGTTGTATTCAAAAGGTGTGATCACTTGAGAAGGTTTTCCTGTTGACACACTAAGCTATTATAATAAGACGAAACTTTCAAGTAACCTAAATATATGAGGCAGAAAGAAGGTTGTAGTATGTTTTCTATGTTCTGGTTATTACATTTTTAAGTTTATAAGCAAGTATTTTTAGTTATGTGGAAATAAGAAAAGAAGTAAAAATGGTAAAAGGCTGAAAAAATGTAACCAAACCAAATCTGATTACGAACAGAATATATTAGGATAAGAGATGGAGTAATAATAGATACTAGTAAGAGAAGCAAAGAGGAGAATTTGGAACAGAAATGTACCAAACGTGTGATATGAACAATTAACATTTCTGGAATCGAATAAAAGCAATGGGAACAAAGAAAAGGAAAGAACTAGAGGAACTAATAAACAAAACTCATATTAAAAACCAACAGGAGCGGAAGAGAAACCCGAGACAGGGATAAAAGGAATGGAAGAAAGCCAGAAAGCCCGAGAGGCAGGGAAGAACAAATGGAGAAAATAACCTGGGAAGAACTAGAAGAAGGGTTAAGAAACTCAAAATAGGGAAGGCAAGTAGGGGAGATCACGTCAATCTAGACATGATAAAATGGATTGGCGAAAAGGGCAAAGATTGGCTGTTGAAATTTTGCGAGAAAGCATGGATAGCCATAGATAGGGATGAAACAGAGGACGTTCATAAATTGGATGGGCAGATCATTTACAAGTGAGTGGCCAGACTTGGATAGCGTCGAACTGCAAAAGATCGCGAAAGATAGAAAATTTTAAGGGAAGCCTGTATTCAATACTGAGTGGAGAAGGGCTAATAAATGAATGACTAATGATGGATAGCCAATAGCTACAATTCCAAAAATTGGGGGACAACTATGAAGAAACTGAATGAGATAACTATAGACCTATATGGCTAGTTACTGTGGGTTTTACACTTCAGAGAAGAATAATATAAGGCAGAATAACAAGCTGAAGATAAACTAGAAGGCGATCAGGTAGCACCCAGAAAGGGAAGACACATTACATAATACCGGTGGGTTCATAATTATTGTATACAACAGTAATGAGATAGCATGAACAAAAACCGACAGCGTAAGAAAGAGATATAAAAATATATATATATACATATGTAGTTGACATATGTCATAATTATATGAGCGTCAATTCTACTTAAATATGTATTTCTATGTTTGTCTCTTGTTTATTTAAGCATTGCATTGTATTTTCTTGTTCATGCTATCTCACTGCTGTTGTACATAATTATGCCACCGTCAGTATACTTTTATTATGAAATATAATGCAACGAATCACGAAAAAAGAGAAGCACTGTATATTACGTGTATTGGCCGTCAAACTGTGTTTGATACTATTAGTAGGAAGAAAAATATGGGACATAATGAAAGAATACCAAGCAAACTAATGCATATAGTTAAGAGTGTTATATAGTAAGGTAGAATCTAATTAAATGGAAAAAGATCAAAAAGTTTCAAAATGAGAAAAGGATAAAGCAAAGAAATAGTCTTAGTCCACTACTATTCATCATGATAGTGGACAAGATAATGCATAATACAAGATACAGAACCAGATATCTAGAATAGTTACTTGTGTATTTAGTGTAAACATTGTGGCTTGAGTTCGGAGGTTTTGGGAGGACTCGTAGGGAACCGAAGGAAAGCGATCAAACGTATTTATAAGACCACGACAAGTGACACACATTTTGAAGCAATTAAACGTTCACAACACGATATGAATGTTTGATAACTATAATTTTTTTACATAGTACTAATACAGTATCAACCCATTCATGACTAAAGGTGCTTACCATCATTTTATATGCGTTCGATACGGTCATCTTGCTTTGGATACGGTTATTATGCCTTCGATACGGCAGCTTTTATAAATATAATTATGTGTGTCAAGTTTGAAGGTGATTAGTGATTACAAAAATAAAAAAGAGTACAAATATTTAATACCAGTAAAAATGGATGGGCTGCAATTTCTACTGGTTGCAACTGTCCAGTTCTCTAATCAATAAAATTGTATATTATTTTATTTCTTTTTATTTCTGTTATGACAATGTACATCCAGTATGAAGTAAAAACATTTATTATTATTATTATACGCTAGTTATATCATATTAGTAACATACTTTCAGAGAAAATTGCAATATCTAATAGAGATACAGGTAGAGGAGGTAGAGATGGGAATGGCAGTAAAGATAAAAAAAATCAATAATTATATGATAATAAACAAAAAACCATAGAAGGAAGAAATGGAAAACAACTAAGGTGTTATAAAGAACAAGTTGTAATTATTAAGAGCACAAAGACTACCTCATGAGTAGTCATGAGCCATGACTACAAATGATTGTAAAATAGACTTAACATTCAGGTGTACCACAGTACAATCACGATACCACCACCGTTATCATACGCAAGTGAATATGATACGAAATTAGATCGTCAGCGAGTTACTGATTCAAGATTGACACATAGACATAGACACATATCGGGATGAACCAAGGCAGACTAGTAACGAAGGTGATGGAAGTAAAACGTAAACTCAAAAGAAGTAACCGAAGACCAAGGAAAATATGGCTGGAACATTAGATAAGATAGGTAGAGCAAACGGGAAAACGATGAACGAAATGGGACGAGATCGGAACGTGTGGATAAATTGAGTGGAACAGGGCAGAATGTACCGTATTTTCTGTTCTGTATAGACCGTCCAAATAAAACGACCTTTTAAATATAAAAACTTAAGATTTATTAATTACTATGTACAAAGAACTGAGCAAGCACAACCGCTATCGACCAACGCGTCTGAAGCAGTACGTTGGTACCCGATGCCAACACTTATAAAACATTCCCAGTTATAATAGTGCAGTATGTGCGGTACCGATTGGGCACCAACTCAGCAATACAGTTATGAGCAAAAGGGAAAACGATGAACGAAATGGAGAGGGCAAGGGAAGTTTGGAAGAATTGAGTGTAAAGCTCAAAACTGTCAAACAGCCCTGTACTGTAGAATGAGTTTGAAGAACAACAATTTTACTATTTAAAATGTCCAATAGAAGAACAACACTTGAGATATCGCAGATTATTTGGAAAAAAGTTTAGGAAGAACTGTAGGTAGTTGGTAAACTTTTATAGAGTAGTGATGTAGTTTTCTAGTTTTAAACCTCTCAGATTATTAAAACACTTTATTGCTGTGCAGCATTGAAACATGTTTGTTTGTAGTGCTTATAATTTTTTGGCTGATTTATAGTAGTTAACGTTCACGACTGCTTGCCAATTAAATTACCAAGAAAATCGAACTCGTTTGTATATAAGTGCGGTAATTGTTTTGTAGTTTAAAACAATTCATTATTAATATAATTGCTGAACTGGCCGGGAAAGCTGGCAAATAGAGTGAAGTTTATAAATTGCATCGTTAACTAATAACTTGTAATAGCTTCTCAAGAGTTATTTAATTAACCTTAAACTCGCTTCAAACTAGAAACATATTTTGCGGCATCGTTATGGAAGTAGAAAATCCGGAAATTCGACCGCGGACCGCCATTTTCCCATTGCCGTGGATTGGCCCTGAAACGTGTCGTTTCGGATCAGCGGGTTATCGCGATCGTTAAATTACCACACAAAGCTCGTTACGGAATTTCATAAAGTTCCAAAACAAAATATCATAAAACTCCAATTAATAAAGCCGTACGTGTGAGATAATGGCGTCTCGTGCCGGCCCGGCAAAATCTGATTCCGTTTCGTGCGCTTTTAATTATTTTTTAATGCGCCCGCGACGTGGGTTCTCAGTCCGGTGGACGAACTCCTGCATTGTCACCGCGCTTCTCACCAGTTCCGCGCCAGGATCTCACGTAATCTCGTCGCACAATACTGCATTGTAACCTAGACATTCGTCGGGGTTCTTGACTTCTCCTGTTCCACGGTAAGGACTACATAATAATCATAACAATATTTCACACAGCGCGGCGGTGCCATTAAATTGTTTCTCGCTAGATGCTGCGTATTAGATCGGAACACGAGAATTGCTGGCATACTTGCCGACTCATTGGCGGCTCGTGAATCTCAAACGGAATGACTGGCCGAATCTTTGGTTCCAGACAGACGGTTCCTTGGGTGTTGTTTGACCGACTACCTTCAAAACATGCTGAAATCTGTCTTTTGGCCTGTTGGAATTTTAACGGTGCGATTATCTGTTAGTTTGCTTAGGTTGTGAAAAACTGAAAGTAGTTTTAGCGACATGTTGCGTTCTTGTAAGATCCTTCTAGAGTAAACAGTATACCTGATGGCAATGAACGGCCATTCATCAGTTATAAGTAGCATATTTATCTTCCAACATAGTATCTATGCCGTTTAACGCTCTTTTTATAACGATGATTTGCGGTTGAAATCTCTGTGAAAAACAATTTCTTGCTTTGGATGTTGATCGAAGTTGGTCGAAGTCACCTCTTTGATCTTACTTTCGTCGTCAAATCTTTATCCTTTCGCTTCTAAACAGAAAAGTCACGTGGCGCTGTTAAGGGTCGCACGGTATTCCACCTTTCCAAAGCTCATCGACGTAGAGACAGCAGTCAAGGTAGTTGCATACCAGTGACATTTTGTCTCAGTTCGAGAATTTTCGTTTGGTAAGTGCAATTCACACATTATTTTAGATTAATTTGTGGATTACGTAACAATATAATTTCATATTTCATTTATTAACACCAATAGCACCTCGGCATACTCATTTTTATGAGAAAGCAAAAAGCATTAAACGTGAATTTAAATTATGTAACATGTTTTATCGTAGTGATTTTGTATATCTAAATATCGCACATATTATCTCCTGATTGATGATTTCATAATACGCACTTGAAGTTACAATGAACCTTGTCAATTCACTAAAAAGTTGAGTAATTGTGAAAAATTAACAATGACAGACTCTGTAATTATTTCAACTTCAATTTTGTATAGCTCGTGTAATAAGATTGTATTATAATATGCATGTCATCTATTTTTCCCGCTCCGAAGTGTTCATCTTCAGCGAACAGACGTCAAGGTGGATTTTATTGCTCCTTGAATTGCTAAATGTTGACGTTGCAATAGACAGATTTCTTAATATTTCCGTATCCAATCGTAAGAGCACATTGTGCTAGATAAGAACACGAAAAATAACGCCATTTTATGTGGAAATTGAGTTTATAATTAATAGAATTAACCCGCTGGGATTAATATCAAAATCAGTAAAATAAAGGTGATATGCGCATGTAAAGAACCAATACATGATTACATGATACAAATCGTTTAGAGGAATTTGAAATACGGGTACGCCACAAAACAGTAAATATTTCTTAGACGACTAGGAAAATAAATACAGAAGACTAGATCTTCTGTATTTATATATCTGGATCAAGTTTAGGAAAGCTGAATATTTAGAACGATTAGTCACTAGTCATTTGAATATTAATTTGTCAAAATGTGGATTAGCAACGATGTGAGTTTACCTCCGATCTTACATAACCACCTAGTGGGCTACCCCGATATGAGTTACCACCACTGGAACAAGTTACTTCAGCGATGGGCTTTACTACCACAATCCGCTCGTCATAAATTGTCGAACCACCAACTACGGCAAGGTTAAGGCTGTCGCTGTTGACTAGCTTTTAATATGAACAGTCGAATTGGTCCATGGTTCTGATGCGGCTCTAGGTGTTGTACTCTGCATCTGATAGACCTTGATTGATTTATCATAGTCTAGGTCTTCCGCTAACGTTTTACCTTCGATGTCCTCAAAAATGTTTATCTGCATTTTACTGACATAGCATTGATTACTAGCAGGTTTTTCTTTTCGTATAATTCTTTTTTGTCGTCGCAATTCTCTATTTTCTATTTCTATATCACATCTTTGGTGATCTTTCTTGACTGTCACTAGAACTATACCATTGGGACACCTTATCATGTCTTATGTTTTACTTATATATTTTTATTCCAGAAATTACCATATCCCGAAGGTCATTTCTAGCTTGCTGAACATACAAATATAAAAATTCAAAGCAATAAATATTTATTTTGTGGTCGCCCACTAAGATATGCTGCAGTAATTGCTGTGGGATGCTGTGGGCGGTGTTTCCAGTTGATGATAAACACAGGCGGTGGTAGTTTACGTCGGTGGTAGTTCCAGGCAGATATAAATACACATCGGTGGTAAACCAAGTCAGAGGAATTTCAGATATTTTGTCATAAAGTTGGTAAAGTCGGCAGCATATAAAGTCGAAGGTAGTTCCAATCGGATGTAAATCCACAGCGGTGGTAATTTTAGTCGAATCTAAACTTACATCTACTATACTTCGCACTCATCTCATCGTACCAAGGTTGAGAAATCTTTGAAACTGAAATGCTGTCCAAGCAAGATGGTCAGCAATATGAAGATACAATTATCGTAAACCTCTAAATAGGACCACGTTAGAAGTAGAATTTTAGGGAATTAAAGAGGCAATAGAAGGAACCATTCGTGAAAGTGGACTTTAACTTTATAATTTTTTTTTACACATAAGTAAATATTTCAACAAAACAGGTGTAGGAAAACCTATAGATTTGCGTGGTGCTATCGCATGTTGTGAATGCTGCAATCGAAATCTCTCAAGAATCGTGATCCAAATGTGGTCTTGGTCGTAAAATCTGAAGAGGGAATTTCTATACCATAATTTTTTATTTGTTCGTCGACCGACGTCAGCCTTGTTGCAACGCAGGGACGTCGGGCTCTCCTTTTTGAGGAGGTTTGGGCATCGAGACCCCACGGTTGCCAAAGCCGAATTGGGGGAATCGCAGTGGGCTCGGCGCTAGATTTATGTGGCGATGGAAATCTGTAGGAAGTAAACTCACGGTTTTGGTCTAGAACGCGTTCGCTGTTTTGTCGAGTAGAAATTTAATTTGAGATCAATTCGGTGTAATCTCGTTCCCAGTTAACTTAAGTTTGGCGTAAACATGCAATTTTGGAGCTGCAATTGGTGCGTTGTTAAGGGCGAATTACGACTTTGTTTTTAAAGTGTTATGTAGTTGAAAGGTGTTTGTTTCTGATTAATTTTTCTATTTTTGAAATAGCGATTTGAAGTAAAACTTGGAAAATTTGCGTTTGGAAAAGCACACTTTCTATGTGACGCACTGGGTTCATCGTTGAACGGTGGGCGTTGTGCTCGGCCTTTTTTTACACAAACCATCAATCCTACGTGACATATACTACTACATACAAATTTAAATAATGCCAATATGGTTTTAACTTGACGGGACGACTAGTAATGTTGCTTTAGATCTAAAAGTTATTTCGGAGACGTCAGCGACCATTATCATTATGTTTTGGATCATGTAATTGATGAGAAGAACTCAGCGTTTCACCCACTTTAATAAAGGGCTTCTTCAAGAGAAAACGAATGGAGTAGGGTTGAGTAACTCAACGTAGTATGCTCAAAAACAGTTTACTGAAGTTGTTTCGCATGTGGAACAATGGATTTGCTCAGTTAGCGTTCATTCTATAATAGCTAAAGCTAGTCGAAGATGGCCTTTTTGAAGGTCTCAATTTAGCAATCTGTAATTGATTAAGCAGTACATTAATAAATATGTTCAGTCCTAATTCGTTTAAGTAGCATTAATAAAGTGATTTGAATGATGTAGCCGATTAATGCGGTTGTGTATTATTGGTTTATTAATATGTAATTAATGGGTGGCACCAATAATCAAACAATTCACGACCCGGCACTGCATTCTGGCATACCAATACGAGTATCATATTGCGAATGGTGGACTCATTCAGCATAGTTAATTATGAAGAATGTTCTTCGCACCTGTTGCTTAGTTTATTAACTTGATGATTGGTTTCCTGTTGTAATCGGCCGCTTCTATTTTTCGGACACGCTGTCAAGGCCTCTTAATGAGTGCCTAATTATGACATTACGCCTTTTGGGGGCACGACTTGCAGCCTCGGCCGCATCTGAAGTCGAATACGTATCTGTGCAAGTTTAAATTTAGAATAATTACCGTGCTGTACCGCAAATTGTGCATCATCACCGCAACAGGTGTACTGTGGCCGCAGCTTTAAAAGTTCCGGAACTTGAAATAATTCGTAATGATCGATATACTTAATGCGCCGGCTGTTTAATCGCAATTGTTCTGCTCGCGTTTATTTTCTACTCGGCGGGGCGGATTCGGCGAATGCTTTTAATTACTTTATAATTTAAAAACTTCGATAATTTACTTAGTTGCCATAAAATAAGTTTCTGGAGCATAAACTCGCCGAAGCCAGTTTTGAATCCCTGAAACGCTGCGGAACGGCGAGCGCCCACCTGCAGGCTCTATACTTTTTCCCTGCCTCCTGTCACACAAATGAGATTTTCAAATAAAAATTAATATCTTTATTGTTCTAGTTGCTTAATCTAATTTCCCCGTAAGATTTGGAGTTTGAGAGTATTTGCATTTTTATTATCGCACGTTTTATTTTAATCCCCACAGCTTGTCGACTGCGCGACGACTTTTATTCATACGTTTTTCTTTCCTTCGCGAGCTGTTCCGTAGTTAAAGTGCCCCGTTTTCTAGTAATTTCAGAAAGTTGGTGCACTAAATTCTACAGTTGATGGATTATATTAATTGGCATCAGTTATTTAAGAGAAATTAATCCAATGATTTTTAACTGTCGTACTGCGACGAATAGAAGGCCTGTATTAAGAACAAGACAAGGGAGTGCTTTCGTGCTACGATTCGGTCTTTATAACACAGAATCAAACCGTTTATAAAATTATTGATAATACCATTCCTTGCAATATCTATTTTCTGTCAGCCTAACGGTTTTCATCTTCTGCGTTGCATTTATGATAAGCTGATAAGAATAATTGTTTAGCTACTCCGCGCGTATTTCGATCGCAAATATTTTGGAAATAACTTTCGATCCCACCACGTAGGTTGCCTTATTCTAATTAAAATAATGTTGGCACTTCAATAAGAAAGCGCCTCGCAAAGGAAACGGGTGTTTGCTAAATCGAATAACGGTTGACGTGTGCTCAAAATTATGTGCAAAATAGGTACAAATACGTTAATGTTCGTAGTAAGAGAGTAAAAGCAAACACGTAAAAAAATATTGCAATATTCCTCGAGGAAATCGATGCTTTATCCACTCTGCTAAAACGCTGCCAAATGTACTTGCTTATTGTTGCATTATGCAGGGCTCGGTGATGACAGGACTGATTGCGGGCGAACAGCGTCCGATCAGTGAGCGGGTTATCACCATTACTCTGTAACCTCTACTCAGAGAGCAAATATTCAGGAAAACACTAGACGAGTTCCGCATGGAATTAAAGTCAACACAGCATCCGGTATGCAGATGATACTACTTTATCGTGATGCAGTACGCCCTGGTTGAATTACACGAACTACTCACCGGAATGTACCGAGTCGAGAACACGGCCTTAATACCAAATGGACCAAATCCATGGTCATTACTCACCAGTAATATTTTTACACGGAGTGGAATTCTCATTCTGCAAAAATGAAGTGTCTCAAGAAAGCCAGAACCACCTTTACGACGATGAGTCCATTTCTAAGCTGTCGACATCTGAAAAAGAGAACCGCGAGGTGCTATGCCTTCTTAATGGCTATTAACATATGTAGGAATGTTATGAGTATCATAACTGCCCCAGATGTATTGAAATCCGAGTTCGTAGAGCGATCATTTTAAGCTATTATGATTCATAACAGATACAGTTGTTTCAGTATGGTAATGGTTGCCATGTACGGTAAAGGAATATTACCGTACAGTTATGACGTAGTTGCCAATCTACTTTTGTATATGTGCCTTTATTTACATATACAAAAGTCCTGAAACCGGTAAACATTATTTACCTTATATGAGGTTACACGTCAGTCAGTAGGCAGCAAAATATACAGAGTTAAAATTATATAACCATTTGTCAGATGAAACTAGAAATGAAGTTGACCTAAATTAAAACAAAAATCAAGTCATTTTAAAAAAATAAAGCCTACTATAAAATTGAAGAGATCTTTCAAAAACCTGTTTTTAATTATAATGTGTAATCACATCAAAACTAAACTTTCCTCTAAACTGTTTGTGTTACAAGTTTTTATAAATGCATTGTAACGTATGTAGTACATTTATGTAACGAATATAGACGAATGTAAACATAATTGCATGTATTCACAATATTAATAAATATTATATTATTAATATTATAAGAACAATGAGCTGATAAACAATGGAGTGAATTCTGGTAAGGAGCTACCAAAGAATGAAACCTAAATGATATGCTTTTCCTAGTTATATTTGTCATTATTTGGTTAACAACCTATAGAAGTGCATACTTGGATATCATGTTGCTTCTAAGTAAAAGGTGCGCTTCTGTTAACTTCAAAGTGAATAAAAAAGAGTAAGGATAAAGGTCGTAACAGGCAGATACTTTAAAACATAAAATAAAGCAGACTAAGAACAACATCTGCCAGCAAGGTCGTGCTGCCTGACTTAATATTTATCTGTTGTCCATACAGAAACATTATTATTTTGACCAAGTTATTCGGCGCGTTTTTGTGCGTTATCTTCAAATTCAAATCATGATACTTTGTCAGTGTGTCCAAGTGGTGGATGCAACCCACCCATGACCACAAAGCGGCGCCGGCGGCGGGATGCAAACGTGTAAATCTCATCGATAATAATATTTGTATTAACCGGGGATGGTCGCCTCCTGGCACCTCCGTACTTCTGGCAGCGACGTTTTAAGACTTG
Organism: Agriotes lineatus; assembly: GCA_940337035.1. Classification (NCBI taxonomy): domain Eukaryota; kingdom Metazoa; phylum Arthropoda; class Insecta; order Coleoptera; family Elateridae; genus Agriotes; species Agriotes lineatus. The sequence continues at coordinate 57,291 of CALNHX010002784.1, forward strand.
GCCTCGTATCATTCAGCATCACCCCTTAGCACATCATCACTACTGGTTGAGCTGGCTGTCGCTACTACTCCCCAATAATCCGCTAGATTAACAACTATTGTTGCCACCCGTACAGAGTCAGTAATAGTTCTTTGACTGTTGGGATTTCACAGTAAAGCAATTGCTCTAAATCTTGCTCAGCTGTTACCTACTGTGGAACAACATGCCCTGGCGGGCTCACATCATCACTGTGGAACGTATCATGCTTCAGCGGGACCACTAGGCGGAACGACATGCTTTCACAGGATCCACCCCCTCAATGATCGTATAATCATCTAGCACGAGCAAATCATCTGCTGTACTTTCGAAAAACCTGCCGAACATTATTCAACTGATTACGATAGTACGTATATTCTACAGTAGCTACTATCTAACTCGCTAGCTAAGGGTACGCATGGCAGCACTCGTAGATTCGCCTCGCATTCTTACATATATATGTCCGGTTTTAGAACGTTCTTCGACGTTTTCCGGTTCCCAATCTCCATCTATTGCGATTTATCCAATCTCCATCTTCTAAGTTGCGCTCGGACATCGCTTTTCTAATATTTCCTGCCCACGTGTTTCTTGGCCGTCCACGTCTTCGCCTTTCTCGAGGGGTCCAATTCATAACTTGTTTGGGGATACGTTCATCTCCCATACGCTGTACATGGCCGTACCAGGTTAGCTGTCTGTCTTTTATTTCATCTATTATTGTCTTCTCTGCCTTCATAATTTCTCTGATTCTCGTGTTCCTTACTCTCGCTGTGCGAGATATTCCGGCCGATCGTCGCCAATAATCCATTTCCGTGGCTAAGAGTTTGTTTTCCTCCCTTTTATTAATTTGCCATACTTCGCAGCCGTATGTCATGACGCTTTTTAATATTGAGTTATATATCTGAGTCTTCGTAGTGTGTCTTATGTTTTTATCCCATAGGATAGAATTTAAGGCGCCTATTATTTTTTTTCCTTTTATCACTTTATTATTTATTTCTTGTTCTTGTTTTCCAGTGTCATTTATAGTTACGCCCAGATAGATATACTCTTGGCATGCTTGTATTATTTCTTTATTTTCCAATTCCAGGTGTTCTTCTTTTCCCCCAATACACAGATATTTCGTTTTTTCCATATTAATGCTTAATCCCCACCTTTCATATTCTTCCTTTAGTTTGCGGCCCATATATTCCAGATCTTCTTTGTCCTGTGCTACAATCACCTGATCATCGGCGAAGTGCAAGGTATATAACGTTGAATCGTCTGTAATCGGAATCCCCATTCCCTGGCATTTCCTTCTCCATTGGTTTAGGACTTCACTAATGTAGATCTTAAATAAAGTTGGGGATAGACAGCATCCTTGCCTCAGACCTTTTGTCACTACGAAACCTTTAGATATTTTATTTCCCATTTTTATCTGCGATATTGAATTTTCGTATAGTTGTTTTATCGCTTGTATAATGGTAGCGTTTATATTACTTTTTTCTATAACCTCCCACAGTTTACATATGGGAACACTATCATAGGCTTTGGTTAGATCGACAAATAATAGGTGGGTATCTCTAGCAGTGGCCATTTTTTTTTCTATTATTTGAGTTAGGCAGAATATATTATCGACACATGAGCGTCCAGCTCTAAATCCGCTCTGCTCTTCTAATTCGTATGGTTGATATTCTTGTTCGAGCATAATTTTTAGTACTTTACCATATAGCCTACTCATTGTGCTTGTAACCGATATACATCTGTAATTGCTGCATATATCTACTCGTCCCTTTTTGTGGATTGATGTTATCCAGGCTGTTTTCCATTCTCGTGGTACTTCATTTCCATTTAGGTATTTATTAAAAAGTACAGTTAACATTCTTTGCATTTTTTCCGATCCGTATTTTATAAGCTCCGCTGGTATTCCCCCTGGACCTGACGATTTCCTATTTTTTAGTGCAGCAATGGCGTTTTTCATAATTTCTGCGTTGATTGTTATATCTTCTCCATGGACTCTATATACTTTCGGAGATGTTCTTATGAATTCTTGCCTTTGTTCTACCAATAGTTCTCTGTAGTATTTTTCCCACTTGTCCGTTGTTATAATTGGTATATTCGTTTTATGCGACTTGTTTTTTCGTATGTGATTTAAAAACTTCCACGCTTCTGATGATTTAGTGCCGCCTATATACGTATCCAACTGTTTGCAATTTCTTTCCCACCATGAATTTTTTGCTGTTATTATAAGACGTCTGTACTTAGACTGTTCCCGTTTATACAGTATTTTATCTGATATATCTTTCGTATTCAACCATTTGTGGTAGGCTGTTTGCTTTTTCTGCTTTTGCTCTTCTAAATTTGCATTCCACCAGTCGTTCTTCCTCTTTAATTTTGGGTATTTTTCCCCAATTGCTTCATTTGCTGCTTGGTGGAGTGCCTTTACGATATGATTATATAGATCTTCCGTTGGTGTTTCTATAAAATCTTCATTTAGGGCTTGATCGAGTCGTTTCTGATACAGGTATCTGGTACTTTCTTCTAGCAGTCCTTCAGTATTATACATTCGGGGATTTTCTATTTCTGTTGTTGTACATATATTTTCTTCCTCGCGTTTCTTGTAATATGTAAACGGTATAATAATTTTTGATTTTACTAAGTAGTGGTCACTTCCACATTCGGCGCCTCTATGGACTCGTACATCTAGTACAATTATTTTTGTTTCCTGTTTGATGATAATATAATCGATTATAGATTTTAGGTTTCTTGTTGTTTGCGTCCACGTATATTTATGGATTTGCTTGTGCTCAAAGAACCCATTCATGATTTTAAGATTATGCTGGTGGCAGGTATCTATAAGTCTCTGGCCGTTTTCATTTCTAGTTTCTTCTCCGAATTTTCCAACAATGGGGTCTTTGTCTTTTTTTTCGGTTCTGGCATTCAGATCACCTAGGATAATTACTTCTCTGCTGTTTCCAATGCTGTTTATTGTTTCATCTAGTATTTCTTGATACTGGTCTTTTTCTGCATCTGGAGCATCTTCATTTGGAGCGTACACTCCTATAATTGAGATTTTAGTGCCCCGGTAATTTAGATTTACAGTAACAATTCGTTCATTTAATGTTTCCCAATTTGTTATGCCAGTTTTGAATTTAGTATGTATTAGCAGGGATACCCCTCTCTTAGCACGTTCTTCTTTTGATACTCCGCTGTATATGTGGATGTATTTGCCAATTTCCTCTATACCACTACCTTTTCTTTTCGTTTCAGTTAATGCTACAATGTCCATTCTGTTTTTTCTTAATTCTGATAATATATCTTCCATTTTTCCTCTACATCCTTGTACGTTCCATGTACCAATGTTCGTTATCCGTTTTCTTTGCCTTTGTCTTTTTCCATTTTTTCCGTCCGAGCTTTTCCGAGGCTCATTATTGGGATTTTTAGCATTTTATAGTTTTTACGAATATAAGGGAGCTAACCTTTACGCTTCAACCCCCAACCTGGAGGACCGGGTTCTTTGATTTTGGGGTGAACTGCCCCTAGATAGGCTACTGTCCCCAGCTAAGAGGCCTATCTCCCCTTGGAATGTTTATACTCCGGATTTTGTTATCCATGAGATTCTCTTGGGATGATACTAGAGATAATCATCCACTGGCTTTCCTCTAGGGTCTGGGATGTGGGAAAGGATAATTGACGTGGGTAGGATTGGGTTTACGGGACATAATTTCTCCAGGGAAGGGCGTTGGAAAAATTAAGAGCTTGCAAGGGCAGGGTCGCCATTTCCTGAGGAGGTCTGTTCTTCACCGGGATCGTGAAGAAGTACCTCCCGCATTCTTACAACTTATAATATTATCACTTATTATTGGTTCGCATAAGTGCATACGCCAACAAACTATGCAAAGCAACCAACTTTCATAACATACGACGCTTCGCGCTTCTGCCACCACCCCGAACATTCTGCCCGATTTCGAATTCTATCCCTAACCCAGTACCCTCGATATGGTGGATTTGTTGCACTGCATTCTGGGTCTCCAACACAAGGAATCGTGATTTGACGCCTAATATATTTGTAAAGATCGTATTACATATATTCCAAATATTTCAGAAGTGGTAAACGTAGCGATTCAAACTCAAACATAATGCATCTTGAAACTATTAAATATTTTAACAAGATTTTTGGCGTGGCAGTTTTGTGAGTGCTTTTAAAATGATGCACAAAGGTAAACTATGTATATTGATAAGCACATCCCTTGGAAATATGTTTTCCCTAGTGCCGCAAATCGAGTTATTCGTTGACGTCATACTTGACAAGCAAGCGCCTGCGAGCGCAACGAGACATCTTCATTATGAAAATTAAAACTTCGTAGTTTTACGTTACGGCCAGCATTCCCGGTTATGTCCGCAATAAAACATCCAGATGGCAATACCCAGTTGTCTAATGATGCAGACAATGCAGCAACTCTGGCCGTAAATTAGTGGAGCACATCAAAACTGATGCAGCCACGTTAACTGGGATAATTTCAGTGATCAAAATTGCGGTTTTCGGGCTAGAGAGGGACGTGCAGTTACAAAGCGACGTGCAAAGTTTCGACCAGAGCGGTCTTATTTTAATGAATTATAAACCGAAACATTATGCAAACACTACAGCCGAAACAATAATGGGAGGGCTGATGATTGAACGGGAGTCCATTTCCGGTACGGATTGGAACACTGTTGCGTCCTTGTTTTTATTTGTACATATTATAATTGTGCTTCTGCAACTCGCTTGCATTAATTACTTTGTCGTCATTTGTGACGTCTCGATTAAATCTCCTAGTAGTTTAGGCGCTCGAGTTGTGTGATGGTGTGAAGGAGGATATGAGGAAACGAAGAAGTTGAAGTTACTGAAAATTGCGATATTGTTACAGCTGTTTACAAGAAATAGTTGTGTATACCGTATCTGATAGACATAAGAAAACATAAGAAGTCTCTAGATCAAGAAGGACACCAAAAGAATAAAGTACTGAGAAACAGAATAAACATGGAAACAAGAAGTGCGAAAGAAAATTACAGAACTGCAAAACGCGAGAAAATTCAAGTACGGAAACAACGTAGCCATAGGATTGTTCACAAGAAGGGGAAGCTTTTATAGAAAGTCAAAAAACAGTTGAAAGATTGAATGAACAGATAAAACTTCTTTATCAAGATGAAACCTGGCGAGACTGTCTTCAGAAAGCATCGAAGAAGTGCAATATGCGGAGAGAGATCCGAATTCGACAAGCCATACGAGAAGTAGCAACTAATACAGCTCCTGACATACAGTGAGGTCGTAAAGTTTGGAATAAATTCAGTATTTCCTAACATGTACGTTTCCGTCTAAAATGCTCGGACCCGTCGATTTTTATTTTTATTTGAGCAGTTTTTGAAATAAAATGTATACATACAGGGTGTCCCGTGTATGAGGTATGGCGTTATCGATGTTTTTTTTAAATGGAAACCCCCTTTTTTTATTACGGAATCTGAAAGAACGCATCTTTTTACTTACGGTAAGGTAATTTTTGGGTATAGGTCACATTACCAAAAATTAAGAAAAAAAAATTTGCAAAATACTAAATTTGATTTTAAGAAGTGTGAAAATTAAGAAAAAATTTAAAAATTTCAAAATACTAAGTTTAGTAATTTCTAAAACAACTAAATTAAATGTACAAATTGTGCACCGTTGTCTGCCTGACAGTAACTAAGACGACCGATATGTTTTTTGTTGATTGCTGTCATTGATAAAAGCGTAAAATCACACTTCTTAAAATCAAATTTAGTATTTTGCAAATTTATTTTTTTTTCTTAATTTTGGTAATGTGACCTATACCCAAAAATTACCTTACCGTAAGTAAAAAGATGCGTTCTTTCAGATTCCGTAATAAAAAAGGGGGTTTCTATTTAAAAAAAAACATCGATAACGCCACACCTCATACACGGGAGACCCTGTATGTATGCATATTATTTCAAAAAATGCTCAAATAAAAATAAAAAGGAAGAAAGCCTAGGGATTATCGCAAACACTGGAAATACAGCCGTATGGAAATGAAGAGCACCGCTCATGCTGTATCGAAACAGTCGACGAACTGAGGACGTAAGAGAAAGAGACCACTTGTTGAGTTTATTATCTTGACATTTCTTTGCTTTGTACTTTCAGTAAATATTTTTCAAATGCAGATTTATATAACTAAATCTAGTACGGTAGTTATGTTGGATGCCATAGAATGTTATGTTAAAACAAAAGGAAGATGTAACAAATGAGATCGTTATTGTAGGGTTCCGTATCAGATCCAAACGATTTCTGTGTAAAAAAGCATTTTGAGTTTTATTGTAAAAGCAACTCTCTGTTTACTAACATTGGCTTCATCAATATTCCAGTTAGCACTAAAGTACTCGTAACTGAGGTAGGAACCTCGAATGAGTAACTATTACGTAACCGCCACTAAAACTTTATTTCAGAAATTGATAGTTGCTGCCACGTAGTTTTTACAGCTAGTGGTTACGTAGCTGTATATGATTTATACGTAGCTTCCGCGGTACTGGAAATGTAGTTGAATTTAGGAAGTTTAAAGAACTTGAAAGTGGCTAACGATGGAAGCAGCGACTAATTCATGCTATTGAAATGCTGCATCAAAGTTGCAACTACTTTAACGTAGGTTTGATAGTTGCCGCGACGTTCTGGAGACCTTCACTATTACTTGAAAATCGTGGAACATTAATGCTGTGTATTATGTGTAGTATCTAGTGATGTATAAAAGTACTTGGCAGTGTGGCTCTTAAACAAGAATAACTTCTAAATACAGAGGGAAGGTCGATCACACAAAATAAGACTTCTACCTTTTATGAAAAATCTAATACAAACACTCGATGCAACATTGTATTTTCTAAAGAAAATGTGATGTTAAAAACTAGATGACTTCTAAGTTATTTCTGTTGTAGTCAAACTATTTTTGTTTGTACATCCACACTTTGTTCTTCAGAACTTCTAATATTACTATTAACACTTTCTTAAGTGTTCGGAATTATCAAGTTTCTCATTAGTAACTTCGTCGTGTCTTTATTCTTCTTTAAATTGTAATGTTCTTTCCACCTATGAACAGTTTTTCAATACATAATTTGTAGTATATTCAATTCACAGATTTTGTTTTGGTTCTGTTACATTTAGTTCTTCTAATTTCAAGGAAGTTAGTGCAGTCAAATTATAATATGATTAAATGAGCAATTTGAATTTAAAAAGCCCATGGTAAATTGCTCGACTCTAGCACTGTAAGGCTTATAATACCAACCCCAACTGCGCATTTTTGGGAGCATATTGTAAGTACATAGAATTTTTTCATACTTTTGCGATTTTCAACTCCGCCAAAATCGCCGAAAGCTCTTAAAACATGCTTTCTTTAATAATACATTTGTTTGTACTCAAATGTTGACGGCTTAGGCTAATGGAACGTATTACGAAAAAATTCTCTTAAGGAAAAGTTTGCTGCTTTGCTTCCGTAATGTAGTGTCTGATATCTGAAAATTCATTTCCAGTAGACACGTCGGCTTTCTAAATACCGACTTCACTTCTTTTAGCGTCTCACTTGTTCCGAGGAATTTTAATAAAAATGTAAGCCAGATTTGCTTGCAAATTTGAGTTCGTAGGCAGAATTGTCAGGGTCATTGCAAATCTTTCTTTTTGAGATTACGGAGGGCACCAGCGACAGCTTTTTATCAAAATTTCAGTTGAAATCTGATATAGGAAGAACTAAAGCAATCCGCTTGAGTTTGGTTGGAAATATTGTAAAAGTGTAAAGATTATTATCGCATATTCGCATGTACGAGAATTTCCTGAAATTTTGCAAGCACTCATGCAGGAAAATTGGAGTTAAAATTTTTATGAAAACCCATTTAGAAGGGTTGTGAACGTGGAAACCAGCGCTAATGGGAATACATGTAGGGATTGTAGACATTGTATAACTTGGACCAACTTAAAAAAAATAGTTAATTTAAGAGAATTCTTGCTGAAAAGTATTATTTCATGATACTCCATAATTTACCGAATATCAGATTATAAATATTCTTGGATTAAAAAAAGTGTTTTAACACAACTGAACTCATATCACAGATGATAGTAATTTAGAGAATTTTTAGGATAATCTTTTCAATCCTGCCTTAGTTCCTGTATCCTGCATTACCTTGTTTCGGCTAATTGCAAAACTTGACTCGAACTTTCTGATATCGAACCACATTTTGAATTTCTTTGTTAACACCAAACAGGCACAAATATCCATCGAGTTTTTTTAATTTAACCTAAGTTTAGCTAAGAACCAGTTGGAATTCATTGACATTAAAGATAATTCCGTTTTGTTTTCAGCTTTACTGGAATGAGTGTTCTGTTTTATTGTATTAATTTTGTTAGTTATCACTTTAGTTTTATTAATGTTTGTCTATAATAAATATTTTACAATTACGTTGAAGTTTTTCGTTACGAACTATTATTCAATATGGAAAATAAATGTTAATAACAACCCAATTTTATTGTTTTATTTACAATCGCAATGACCCCCACTGGGGGTTCGCCAATTTATTCCGGTTTTTAGAAGGAATTCACAAGGAAAAATGGTTAGGAATCGCTGCTCTAGAACAATATGCTGTTCGTTTTTGCATTACTCTTAATTAACTAGGAGATAATCTAAGCCTTGATATGCCAAAAAATGTTTTGTTCTCCTCACTTCTAGTCAAGGATCCCACGTTCCCCTCGTATTAAGCATGCATTTGGCCTTCATTAATTGCGTTTTATAATAGCGGTGGCCGGGTCTCGGGAAAATTCGCCTTTTTTTCACTGACCCTGATTTTTTTGCCCGCAATTATCGCCGAACTGCGGGAATTGTTGCCCAAACACGAACGGTAGTAGTGAGTCGACCCGACAGTAACTGAATGTTTTTTTTAGGCTGACAATATGATGTCCTGTCCGCTGCCGATAGTTCCGGTCATTCAGCAGTTGCCGAATTTGAACTCGCAGGCCGATTTTCCGATAAACATTGGGATCAAGGTGAGTTACCTGCTGTGCTTCGTTGTGTGGCGTTAGCGAAATTGTGTGGGAAAGGTGGCTGGGGATTTTCCTCTGCCGTGAGCAGAATTTGCTGCTTCCATAAGGACTACTTTCTAGGAATATGTGCTCCCTCTTTCTTTGAGCAATTATTTTTCTACATCCAAAAGTGTGGCTCTCAATGCCGACTAAGAATTTTTAAAAATAAAGAACAGTTTGAAAGGGATGTAGGAAAATTCATTCTGTAAGATAAAAGGTTTAAGCCTTTAAGCGTGTAAAATAAATTAATTCTCAGGAAAACAAATTTACGTATTCAATAATATACTTTTCAAACTGTTGTGTAAGCTTTTCTCCATACTTAAAAAAGAGCAACATCGTGGATATTTGTTTTAAATGGCAACCCAGTTTTTTTGAAAGCCTCTTATATGGTTAAAAAGTCAATAATATGAATTATTTTTATCTTAATAAATTATTTAATGGGTTAGCATATTGTATTGGTTTTAACTTCTGTACACAAGTAGTTAAAAACCCCTAACTACACAAGCACTTTTGTAGTTTTTGCTTGCTTAAACTGCGCAGTATTCATACAGAATAAACTTAACAAAACTCATTAATTTGTGTGCAACCAGACAGTGCGCACGCATGTTTCACATGTATTTATGTTTGTTTGTTTACGGTGTTTGGAAGCACAAGCAAACACTTGTATTGTCATTCCTAATTTGACTTTTAGGTGACACATGAAATAGCACGCTACTGAAAAGGGATTTTACTTCTGTAAGAATGTAACATAAGTAAAGTGGGCTGCTAATTAACGTAACAGCTATTTTCGCGAGAAAATTTTTAAATGATCAAGTGTTTTATTTTTCGCTTAATATTTACAAAATATTGGGGTGTGTTGATGTTGAATTTTTTATTTAACCTTTAACTTATTTTAACCTTAAAAATATAACGGATCCACTGTTACAATTTAAACAAATAAATTAAGTAAAAGAAATTATAATAAACTGCGAAAGTAGTTTTTTTGCGTAGTATAGAAATTCCCATTCTTAAATAAAACAATTGGCGGGAGAATTCGATATTTATTTAATTGCGTAGTTTTCTAGTTGTTTCTGAATAAAACACAGCTAGAGCCTGCTGTTGAAATCACACGCTCTAGCAGTGGTTTATTTAAGATCTTGACTCAGCTACATTCTAAATTTTCTAGCATACAATTCACGTATGAAGTGGAAAACGAAGGAGAACTACTATTTCTGGATACCTTACTAATAAGACAAAAGAATAAATTGGAATTTGATGTTTATAGAAAAGAAACCAATGTAATTCTGCTCTAAATTCTTAGTGCATAGACTGTTAACCTTTCGTTCAAACAAAGATCGGTGTAACATCGAACTTCAGGCCATAAAAAACATCGCTGTGTGCAATGGCTTTCTTTCTAAAATTGTTGACATTTTGATTATGAAACAAAAACAAAATTGCACGTTCCAAATTCCAGAAGTATGGTCAGTCTTAGCAGTCAAGGACCCAACGAAAACTATATCAAAATTCCATTTCACTTGCCTACAAGGTGCCTAGAGACAAATTGTAAAGATTAAGGCTATAAAATTGTTTATAATTCAAACAAAAATATATTCGAAATTTATTGGGGAATCCAAATAACAAACTTAAGACTTTAGAGAAATCTGGAATTTACGAAATTAAATGTTCCCATGAGATATGTTGGGAAAACACTTCTTAATTTTGACTCTACGTTTAACGAGCATATAGCTCATTTTAGTTTCAACAGCTTCGAAAAATCTAGTATTGCCCAATATATTTACGAAACGGGACATAGTATTACTGAAACTGGCCTAAAAATTGTAAAGCGTTAACTTGCAGCGAAATTATTTTGAAAGTTTAATAATTTTTAAAAATCAAGATTGAGGACCCATCTCCCATTCTGGTTCTTACGCTCTATTGAAGTTGACACTTGATTGGTCGCTTGCAACACGCCCTCCAGGTCAGACATCATAAATAGCGTTAGAATGTGCGGAAGTGCTGACTTTCACTGGTGATTTGGTGAAGAGCATATCTTCGACAACTTTGTCGTGTTAGTTTCTCTCCAAGGCTATTGAAAATGACAGCTAGCTGTGGAAATATGTATTTAGCGGTTGTTAAATATTTGTGTGGTTAGGGGTTTTTAACGAATTGTGTTACTTGTGATTGTTTTCAAAATTGTATATGTATTGTTAAAAAATATACTGAGCAACAGGAATTGAATTTGTTATCGCAATAACGTTGCTAGTTGTCACACGAAGAAAATTTATAATTTTTTTTGGATTGTTAATTTTAATTTTAAAGATCAAATGTAGCTTCCATTTTCTATTAGTTCTGTCCATAGACAGCACTTTTTAATTATTAATGCTTTTTATAGTGATACAATCCTGAAAGGTTACCAAAAATGCCATGACAGTCCTTTTGGAAAATATTTTTTAAAATCGCACCAATATATGCAAATGGTCCAGTTCATTTGTTGAGCAGTATATTTCATAATACTAGATTTAAAAAAATATATGTACTATAGAATAGTAGTTGCATCGCATGTTTGTGTGCAATAACATACACTCAACTTAATTCCTTTCCTATTCAGCAGCAGTTTTAAGTTATTTTGAATACCACTATTGTTCAAAATAAAGCAATGATGGATGGGGTATTACTATATTATGAACGTAGTTTTATAATTTCCTACAATGATGCATTGCTTTGGACTAATATATTACCATAAGAATTTAATTTTGGTTTGAACTCTATGGTGATTAAGGTCAACAAGCGTATTTAATTTATCGTATTATTTTAGTTGTATACAACAAGAAATTTTCTGGTTCTAGTCATTGTCCTATATGTTATCTAGTTAACATGGTTAGTGTTGGCAGACTTAAGGCTTTAGATTTTTTTAATTGATAACGCATGGCTCATAACGGATCATTAGCGTGTTCTTTATTTTTACTATATCAAGAATATGTATAAGAAAGTATTGGTGATGCTAGGGTGGTCGATATACTATACAGAGCGTTGCCAAATTACTAGAAAGACTTTGAATTTGTTACAACTTCTGAGCTGACGATGGCTTGAAACAGAAGTACAGTGAGCGTCAAAAAGCATTGGTCAGTTTTAATATTTATAATAACAATTTATTTGCTTAAATTACACTGAATGAAAAGTATTTCTTAAAGAGTAAGAATAAAAGATTTACTTATGAAAAATGGCGTCGGTCAAATGAACTTTTCTAAACGGCGGATGACCTTTCTCATCACACGTTGCAGTATACCCTGCGGTATAGCTTCAGTTTCTTCTCGAATACATCTTTTAAGCGTCTCCAGATTTCTTAGCTTTCTTGTAAATACTCTGCTCGTCAAGTAACCGCAAAGAGAAAAAGTCAGGAGCGGTGATATCCGGCGATCTCGAGAGCCAATGAAGGTCTGTACATCTTTGATGTGTAACCGTTACCGTTTTACCATCTTCCTCGAAAATGAGGACTGACAATCTTTGACGATAGAACAGCACATCAAAATGTCACTTTCAGAGAATGTCAAACATTGAAACAAAAACTCCCAAGTCTCCTATTTATGAATAAAATATCATTGATTTCATAAGGGAAGTGTATGGGGTTTTATTACTTATTGAAACTGACCAATGCTTTTTGACGCGCAACGAACCAGTTTGTTATTAGTTTTAACGTTGAAAAGTAGACGTTTTATAAAGAACGGTGATGATTTAAAACACAACTGTATACATAAACACCTTTTGCAGATCTCTACGAAGCTGACAAATGTGTGTTATCTGGATCTGTGTTACCTGCATTGCAGTGTTAAAACTGATCATAACGAAGTAGTTTTTTCCGCCTGTAATCACCTACATTTCACAAATTACGAAGATACCTACAACCGAGAATGTAGTGAGTGCATTGTATTGCTAGCTGCATATACTTACATTTCAAGCCATAATCGGTGTAGAAGTTGCATCAAATTCAAAGCGTTTCTAATACTTGGGCCAGGAGTTCTACTTCCAGGTGTTTTAATAGAAGACACTGAGGCGACAATTAAAAACAATTCTCGTTCAGGAAGTGTGTAACGAAACTTAGTTTTTGATAATATTAGAGCTCCAAAGCTATTCACTGCCTGCAACAGACTTGGAAAGGGAGAGATCTTAAGCTGAAACTGCATATGTTTGCTTATAAAAGTGTAATCGGTAGGTATCTGTACGCTGAATGAACCTACCTTTGCCTTTATGTACTTGGAAATATTATAATTCCTGAGAACGCGACTGCATTTTGCTTTACAATGCAAATCAACAGGATATAATCTGAACTCGATCCAACACTCAAATTACAAGATTTTTCATCGGAGGTGAGCTGAGGGTTGACCTTTTATCAAGATTGCTACGGCATTTTCCTGATTGCACTCTAAGTGAAATAAATGTGATCGACTTACCACAAACCGGCGTACCAAATAGCGTTTAACTCTTCCAAACGGGAATGGGCTCCCAATTTGAGCATGAAAGGCGGACGATGCGCAGTATCGCACAAATAACTAGTACAACATAAATACGTAAATATTACATTCTAAATGGATGGCGGCGTGTATGCAGATTACTTAGGAATGGGGGAAGCCTGACACGTTAGCGGGCAGGATTCCAGAGTCATCGGTAAACATTTTTCTCCAATCGTCGTGCTCAAAATGGTGAACCGACGGTGGCATCTGGACAAGTAGGACCTTGGGCGAAAAAGATGGGTCGACAGTAATCGGGCTACCATAAGGCGTTTCTGGATTTGGTATTATTCGACAATGACATTTTTCGATACTTCAAACGCCACGTGATTGGAACTTTAAATAATTTAATGCTAAGGTGGTGGATGATCCGGCAAAAGCCGTAGGATTGCCACAAGTGTCGTTAAAGCTACTTCCAAAAGGTACATTTACATTGCGAGCTGGGCCCACTTTCGCGGCCGCCCAACCTCCCTGATAGTTGTAATCTCTCTTCCGTAGCTTGGGTTTGTCTTGTTGCCAAGCAATTCAATGCGTTCGCCCCCCCCCCCCCCTCCCGTCGGTCTAAAGTTGGTGACGTGCGCCCGAAAATACGAGGGGGATAAAATTGACTTAACAATAGCTTTAAGCTTTAAGGCTTTGTCCCTTAATCGCGAAAGTTTAACATGATATTGGGTCTCTACAATGTTTCAATGCGTTCCATCTTGGAAAAAATCTTGTTATTTTTTGATTTGTGATGATTCAGAAAGAGATAAAATGGTTATTGTCAATGGGTAAGCTTTCGTCTATCTAAAACTTAAAAATAATGAAATATCAATTTGTTAGTTCAAGACAAGAAAAGCGTCATCAACAAATTGTTAAGATAACGGAAAATATGCATTGCTTATATTGAAAATCAACAAGGTAGAAAATGTCTATGAAGACCATCACCCGGGTTGTAAATCTTTATACGCACAACGAGCCTGACTCGTACTGGTGTGATAGCTGCCTTAGTGCCGCGGTTTGACTTTTTTCTTATTGGTTATTTTAACAGTCACGAATTGGGACGGCAAATCTTGTGGAAACAGTAAAATCTTCATTTCGGAGAACACGTTTGCAAACTGGGTTGCATATTGTTCAGGCTGTGCACAAGAAACTAGTAAAATATTTTTTAAATGATACTCGTATAGGAACTCGCTATCCTTAAATACTAGTAATAGAACCTCTTAGTATCAAATTACTGACAGTTTCATTTAATAGTATTTTTCATAGGGGATATTTATTAAAGAGCAAAATAGTTTCACTAGCTCTCAGCTTACAGCTCGATTAGATGCTTTTGAACCGGCAGTAAGTGCTTTGTGTTTTCCTTTATTAATAGTGTGTGTACCTCGGTGCGAACAACTCCAAACTTTAAATACGCAACTAGGAATTTTCTTGGCGAGCTCGGAACATTCGCATGCACACGCGGGTGTTGTTGTCCTTGCGGATCCTCCAGGAAGACGCTCCAGCGAGCGGGATGGCTGCGTTCGACTCCCGAAACAGGCATCCGCGATGCCTAAAATCGGATAAAGCGAGCAATTATCCTGCGCGGTTCTGTTGTTCTTCTTCCGTCTTGTTTGTGTCCGCTTCAGTTGCGCGCTAATTTCAATGAATAATTTAATTACGGACTTATTATTTGTTTTATGTGTCGGTTGGTATTTGCGGCGCCGTTTCATTGTAGTTTTCTCGGGCGTCGCCGAATTCGCCTCCCGCTCCAGGCCGCCTAATTGTTTTGCAGCCAAGTTTCCGCCGTGCGATGCGTGTGCAATTCGATATCCAAATTCTGCAGGCGAACTTGTAGTTCTAGTTCGACTCGACGATGAAAAATAGTTGCTCGCTTCCGGATATGCCCCCGTCGATGCTAAACTTCGTTCTTGTAATGGAAACCTTAATTAAAGTTCTAGTTCGAGAACGGCTTTGCCAGATCAAACAGGTTATTAATTTTGAAATTGGGTTTTTGTTTTTCGAACCACGACAAGTTAGTGTGCTTGCAACTGCATCTCGCTATCTACTGGATTTACATAATTATGTAAGGAAGATTATATTGCGTCGCTAATGTCGACAGGATGTTGTTATTGCACAGAGTAGAGCATAGAAATTGTGTTTTTAGGAGCGGTATGGGGATTTTAATTATTATTTTTACACGATTGCTTAGTTACATTTTCACTTCTTGTTCAAAATCGACTCATTTTTCATCTAACCAATAAATAGCATATGCTGTTTAAATATTTTGTAATGTGTTGAAAAACATAGAAATTTAGTTAGTTAATATCCGAAAAACATAGAAATTTAGTTAGTTAATATCCTATCGCAAATGAATCAATACAGTACCGATAGTACAATTACCAGTAAATCATATTTCTATGTAAATATTTCCAGTAATTTAAATAGTCTTCTTTACAACAGTTCGAGCTTCTTTTCGAGTATCTAGGCTGCCTACCTTGAATTTTCAAGGTTTTTTAAAATCTTTTGCTACGAGATTTCTGTCATTTCGTGCTATTGTTGGGAGGTTGTAATGTGGAAAATCTTCTCGTCTCGGGCGAACGCATCCTTCCCGATATAGGCTAATTAAATTAGAAGATTTGGGGCCCGTTCCGTGAAAAGCATTATGTCAGTCCACCTATGGGGTCCTGTTGCCCATTACCTAGAGCCACCTGAGCATTAAACCGCCACCTACCGAATCACCTTTTGTCTTTCCGGAAGCTTGGCAATATATTGGGCTGGTGGCCCGACCACCTTCTGAGGCAATTCATGCTTGCCCTGTGGCCTATAAGGACAACCAACTGAAGGTCTGACTTTTTATCTAATCTTTAACTAACGGCTCGCATTGGATGTGTCTCACATATAATAACGGCAATTTTCAATTCATTTAAATATAATCGATTCCGAACAATTCCGCAAGCTTTTGTTTGGTTATTTACCTAAAATTTATTATCAGCTCGGTTAAATTCGGCTTTCCGCTTATTGTAAGATTTTGTGTAAATAATTATGTTTCTAATTCATATTCATATTTGGGTATTTCGCCACTCTGCAAATTAAAAATATTAAATAACTAAAATATTAATAACGAACGTTTCGAGGGACAATCTGCACTACTAGTCTCAGAACGCACCGTTATTGGCCTATCTTTAGGTCGTGAAGTTGATTTTCTCCACCACGGGAGAGAAAGTAAAATAAACAATTTTCACCGTGGTAACTAATAAATTGCTAAGTTACCAAATATGACTATTTTAATTTTGACGTTTTAAAGAGCTGTATTGATTGTCAGGTTGACAGTTAAAATATTTTCGAAATTTGTTGGGAATTTAGGTATTAAGCCGTTTGGTAGTGCAAAAAATAGTATATACACCACGGTAGCGAATCGTCTTATAACCTATAATACTGCGCTTCGCTACCTTGATGTATAATATACTGTTACCCGTTGAGTTGATTATGATCTTAAGCCTTTTCAGGAATTAATTGCGGAACCCATCTGAACTACTTGTGTAGTACTGGTGACGGTGGAACCTTTTATTGGTTATTAATACTTTTACCATGAGAATATTCTTACATTTGTGGGATCTGGAATAAATTCAATGTGAACCAAAAATGTTACTTCAGTCAGTAACAACGCTTCTTTAGTTTTATACGCTTTTTACCTGTTTTTTAGTATTGTGATCTCAATATAGATTATCGTTCAATATTTCACTAACGCAAATTACTTATAACGGGGTTGGGTGTTTTTTGACGTTCATATTTTTTTGTGATAAATTGAGTCAATTTAACCCACGACCAGCTCCGTCTGAGAAGTCGACTGCTTTTGGTAATTATTCTTTGTTATCTGCCAGAGTGACGTAAAAAAATCAAGGCATTGCTGATTTTCTTAAAAGTAGTACATATACATAGATGAGTAATTTTTTTCTACAGAAAAGTTATGTGCACTTTAGCTCTAAAGTAATTAGAAAAGCAAATAATTCAACACATTCAAGATTTAACACTGAAATCGCTATGCTGTTTCGCGCAAGTCACACCCGATATATAATGGACATTATTAAAGCCCCTAACTATGTTTCGATGTACTAGACAATATTCGGAGACAAACTTTAGTATTATTTGAGGTGTAGTGAAAGTGGTTTACCGCCAGTAAATTCCGTTGTCGAATGCGGAGTCGTGTCATGCTAATTTTCCTCTGAAATTGTGTAGGTAGTTAGGATAAAAGAAAATGTTAATTAATAATCTTAAAATTGGAAAGACCTGCAGGGGATTGCGCTGTTTATTTTATATTAACCACAAAATTGCGGGCCCGAGCCTGCCAGCAGCGGAATTACAAAGATGCCGCTAGAACCGTAAACGCCTCTACTCGTTTTTTATGATAATTGTAAGGGTTTTCCGCGAAAAACAACCAATGTATGGGTGAAATTGTACTTGTAAATAACTCTTAATTGCCACCTTTAGGAATTGGACCGTGTTTAACTCTTGCTCTACAACATAGTAAAACAAACTATATATATTTTCGCTCATGTAAAATTATATTCTCGAGCAATTTCAAAGTGACTACCCCAACGACTTTGCATCTAACGGAAAATGGGAAACACAATAATCACTTTTACTTGTATAGGATGGGTTGTAAAATTTCACCTTTTGCAAAATGCTTCTAAAGAAACTGGAAAACTCCATAATATGTAAACTAGTCATTTGTATAACCCAAATTTATAAATAGTGAGATACATTAGGGTTAGAAAACGTTTTAAAACATCGTACAAAATGTAAGGCGTCCGAATACAACATCAATGGGTATTGTTGGAGGCCCTCAGTAGCCACTTTATCTTTTTCTACTTAACCAAGTTTAAATTAATTTATTCAACTGCAAATACATTTCTATTTTTGTGGGGAAAGCAGGATTGTGGACGTTTATAGATGATCTAAAGCCAGCATTAATCTTTTGCTTGACTGATGGATGCATCGATGTATCGATCAAGAATGGCACCCACGCGTATCATACGCTTGAGTAATTATTAAGTTTTTTCGAAAAATACTTTCACTTACGAGATTGTATACTAGAAATATGTTTTTAGATAAAAGTAAATTTTTTCTATAATAATTTTCAAGGTCAACTTTCTAGGGGATAAGTTGCATTCTTGCAGGGTCCCTAGTTTTAATAATGTTGGTACATATGTTTTTAGTTCTTTTTTTCCACTAAAAAAAAATGATTGTCATTTTGACAGATATGTCATAATTTAATATCGCTTGCTTCATTATTACATTTAAAATATTTCTTGGTTTTCTTTTTTTATCCGATTTTATTGACGATGATGATCCATGTTAAAAAAAGAAATTTGTCAAGAGTTCAAATTAAGAAACTTTTGACATTCAAAATTGACACATAACCATAATTTTGAAAAAGTTCTACCAACACGCGGTATAAAAATTTCCTAGCGTTTTAATCATATATCTACCAACATTGTAACACTTTGAAATGAGTAGTGATAATTCTCGATCTCGTCTCGTCTGTAAGTTTGGCAGAATCTTAGGATATTTCTAACTAGGCATGCAAATAGCAGCATCACAAAGTGTATTTTGTTGTGATATTTCTAAAGTGATCAATGGTTTGAATGCCACATATTAATTAAAGATACTCGTTGATTACCTTTATGCTAAAATTGGTTGTAGCCCAGATAAATGAAATTAAAAAATTATGCAACTTTACTCATCGGTTATTACTAAAAATTGTAGCAAGGGCATCGCAATACCTCAAAGAATGTCGACATCCGTGACCGCTCATTGTCTGGGAAATTTGAAATTGCGATGGAGCAAACAATGGACAGCACTGTTTAAAAGAGTTTACGAAGTTGGTCATTCTCGTTTATTACATCGGCAGTCGCGTTATCGTTATTTGCTGTATTTGAGTATTTTCAGTGAATTATGTAATGTAACATTGATGAAGTAAATAACTTGATTACATCTTATTTACATTTAAATCAGTGGCTAGTTAGAAGGAAGTTACAATGAGAGTTTTTAAGATTCTGTACGTGCGTGATTTTGTTAGAATGAATATAAATTTAAAAACTCTTTTTTCTACTAATCATGCATGAGAAAGATGAGGAATAGGAACAGGGACAGAATTATTTCACTTCGAGCTATTATCATTAAATTGGTCGAAAACGAATTTCGTTTTATTTGTGTGAGCAATAATGAGAAAGACCCAAGCTGATACATGAGCAAGAAATAGGAAATGAATAAATAATTGAATTGGGAATTAGATAACTTAGATAAATATTGTGTTAATCCCTTCTACCATAATTTTCATTATAGACCATCTAATGAAAATTCGTTTGATTCCAAAAGCAACGAATGCCACTTATCGAAGATACTTGTTACGTGTCACCAGAGCTTTGTGTGTAGACAGGATGATGTCTTGTCTATATCAGGGTTGATCGTGGATGTGGGTAGTAATGTAATTGCCTAATTGTTAATGCCTTTCATGTAATTCTCGGAGTGAGAGAGCAATGCCAGTTAATTAAATCTAAAGTAGATTTACTTAGTATCTATGGCTGACTCTTTTGCATTTTTTATTTGAACATTCTGTATTTCGACTGAAATAAGATCGTCTATAAAATGCAATCAAAATGGGATATATAAAGTGGCTTTCAGGTTTATTTTCTAGTCTTGAACTGAAAACCGGACCTCAACCTACCGACTAACTTATATCAAAAGTTGTGAAAACGAACTATAGATAAACAGTGGAAAAATTGCAGCTGACTGGTTGTGTTGTTATCACCTGTTAAGTTAGTTGCAGCTTTGAGATTTTGTGTGTTAGAATCATTCTTAATGCCATGGAAACAAAATATGTGATGTATTATTTTCAGCAGCTGCACAGTTTTCAATGCGGCTTTGATTAATCTCTTTTGATATAACTTAGTCGGTTCGATATAACGTTCTAGGCCCTCATTTTCTGATGATACGAAGCTATGGTCCTATCCTGTATTTATATTTGTCATTTGGAAGAGACGGGGTAAGAAGAAAAATAGTTTCTCTGGCGATAATGGAATTCTTTTGAAGCTATTTTAATAATGCACAATGAACATGTTTGCTTGCAAATATTAATGTATAGGTTGAGTCTCGTTTTGGAAGAGCAGATGCTTGCGTCCAAAGCAATCAGCTGATCAAGCCGCGTACGGCAGCCAACCGAACTAGTTCCAGGACACGCGACAGCCGTAGCTTCTACCCCGAGCATTGTCTCTATCCATAATTAACTTGACGGCAATATTGCCTGATGTGCGGTTAACCATATCTTGCAAGTGACAGATCGCCGGGTATGCGTGGGACAGTCGCACACTGGCCTCTAAGTGATGGATTGCTCTCCGGGGGCATCCGCCCGGAGTCCGGAGTCTCCGCATCCGGCGGTTCGCACCGTCGTTCTGCTCTACGCCGCAGATTTTTAATCGGGTGCATCCCGCGATCGCCCGGATGCATATTTGCAAAGTGCACTCAATCGCCCACTTCGATTCTATTGAACCTACGAGTTGCTACCAATAATGTGCAGACGCGTGAACACTTCAAGCCATTCGCTCGTATCTCCGTATGAGAATTTTCAGTCGCACATGCATTGGATAAAAGTAGAATAGGGAAGGTTTTTTCCGAAAAAAGTTGTAGTATCAAAGTAATTCGACGCAAGCACCCATCCATATATCACCGTTTTTCAAATTTATGTATTTGAAATCTGCAGTGAAGTACGCCGAAATCGTCATTAAAATACGAGAAATCGGCAGTGAATTAATCCATTAATTTACGACGTTTTCGTAGGTGGCGAGGTGACAGATATCGTCAACCGACGTCAACATAACCTACAAAAGTTGGTTAAAATGTTGTATTTTCACGATTTCTCGATTTCAAATAAAACAGTGTACACCTCGGCACTGAAGTTCCTTTTTATCACTCATGTGGCAGCATTTCGTGTGTAAACGAGAGATTAATAATCAAGGATAATACCACAAGCAGTGGATATATTTTTGACAAATATTTTGTCGTTTCCATGTAAATTATTGCGTTTAAATTTCATGATACAAAATTACATCAAAAATGTCACGAGCCGAAGGCGAGTGACATTTAAATGTGATTTTGTTGAGTGAAATTTGCAATAATTTCTATGGTAATGGCAAAATATTTAAAAAAAAATATATCCACTTCGAGTGGTATTTGGGACGACTATTTAACAATATTAATACATAACGATTAACTTTATTGAAAAATATTCCAACAATTAATATAATTATTTATTCTCAATTAAATTCAGCGGAATACTTCCAAAACACAGCATTTTAAAATTTTTAAAACAAGCCACACAGTATGTTGGGGTTTAGTGTTACGTAACCTAGCAATATCACTAAGGACAGAACATCGTTGCTAAGCGATACTTCGCAACAAGGCTATTTATTTTTTGAGTACGTACATTGTTTTGTGAATATTTTGCATGGTGCCCAATATTCAGTGATATACTGCTGTTATTGGTTGAAAAAAGCAAATGTCTGCAATGTGATTGGCTTATATGTTATAGTGTTGAATAGTCAGATTTATTTAACCTAGTGCAACCACGTCCGTCTAATCATCGATGATTTTTAAATATTAGCTAGTTTTACTTTTATCGTGAGTCTCTTAAATATCGCAGCTTCGGCTTGAAACTTTTTAAAAACTTCTACCTCCACATTTAATGTATGAAATCGCAACGCCCGGTAGAAGTTACGATTAGGTATTTTGTTTCATGTTTTTCTTAATTAAATTTTTGCTCTATTGCTTGATTTTGCTTCTTCTTGTCTAGTTGTGGCTTACCATTCACGTTGAAGTAGTCCACTCTGCTTCAGGTTTTTATCTAGATCTTCGTCTCGTGTTTTGCTTATCTTCCTGTGCTTTTGTGAGAAGAATGTTTATTCTCGTATCAACAAAATTTCCTGCAGTTTTCCAAGATAACGAAAATCACTAAGTCGTCTGCAAAGGCACATGTTTGTGTCTAAATTTGCTCGTTTTGTTTTTTTTCCACATATTTTTATTACTAAGGACTCTCCTTTGGCTGATTTCTTGTTATCAGTTTTTTTATAGTTTTTGTTTTGTTGTACACAATTTTAGGTACATATCTTAGATGTTGATGGATCTTCTTTCCAGACTCCCACATTTTTCACTTTATATTGAATCAAACACGCTGGACAAGTTAATAAAGCAGAAGTACGCTCCATTATTGACAGATAAAAATTTGTTGATGAGTGAACACTTCCACCGATTTGGTTTACCACCGACTCGATTTACTATCAAGCCTAAGAATTTTATGACAAATATATTAAATGCCACTGAACTGAGATACCGCTGAGTTGGTTTACCACCAACTGGGATTACCACCATGTGGATTTACATGCCACTTGAACTACCACCGCCGTTTACCACCGACTAGAAACACCCCTGACCGCATCTGACAGCAGTTGCTGCAACGCATCTTACGAGAACCATAACGCATTTTTTTTCGAAATTAATACTTGGTCAGCAATTTATGAAGTAATTGATGTTACTAGTAATATTAGTCATTGCAGAGCTTCGTATTTCCTCATAAAATTTTTAATACTGTTATGAAATGTGTGTACTGTGTTAATTCATATATCGAATTGAATTCGGTCACATTAATAAGGAATGTTTGATTGCGTATGGCGTATTCTAGACAGGAAGTCTGGTCTGGGGGACACCTTTAAACATCGGGAAACATTATTTTGCTCAAATTTTGTGATCGCCGCATAGTACAGTCACCGTCGCGCTCATAGATAAAATGTCGTACACTCAAATTCCACAAATTTGCTTCAGGCGGTAGTAAATTCATGTGGTGGTAATTCGTATCGGTGGTCGTCCACTTCCTGGTTATTTTGAATGGGATTTAAAATCAGTCGGTGATTACCTATATTTTGGCAAATAGTTATTACAGAATTACAGTAACACAAAATCGGAAGTAAAACCATTCGGTGGTATTTCAGGCGGTGGCGTGTATCACAGTTGACGAAAAGTCTTAAGAGAATCCAAATCGGTGATAATCCATATGCGTGGTACTGCATACAACTCATCTTTGTTATAATTTGGCGGAGCACAAATACTATACGTATGATTTTAGGCAGGTTTGGGGGATTTTAATCTTGGCGAGCCAAACATTGTTACAATGAAGGAATTGATTTTTCGCAATTGGGAGATTTGTTTTTTATTATTTAGAATACATGGTAGGATTGATTCAAATGGAGAATCGAATTTAATTGTGATTTCACTGGTATTATTACTATTCACTTCTGTTAGTGATCTCAATTCAATCTTAATGAATTATATTCGATTTTATTAAATTCGATTCGATTAATCGATTTCGATTGTACTGCCAAATCAAATAAAATAACATCAATTTATTGGTCGTGCTCAAGGACTACCACTGACGATTACCACCCAATTGGATTGTCACCGACGTGAATTTACATCTGGCAGAAACTACCATTGACTAGCGCCTTTAAGAATATTGTGGTAAATATATGAAATGCTACCCACTTGATTTACCACCGCATGGATTTATATCCGATTTCTACTACTACTGTCGGCTTTTACCTCCGACCGCATACGCATAAGCAATATAGTTCTCATCGACATGTCGTTTTCGGATTAAATATGCTTTGTAAGTTATTTTATTTTATTTTAAGAAGAGATGAGCTAGCTAGTAGAGACAATTGAAAGCGCTTGCGAATCTGTTAAAATAAGTGAGGGACGTTCGACAGCCGATAGTGCGTCCGGAAAATGCCAGTATTTAGATTCGGAATAACTTGTTAAGTTCTAAAGTAAAGCGAATCGGTTTTCAGTTCAGTTCACTTCAGTCGATAGTAAATCTATGTGGCGGTAATTCGTATCGTTGGTAGTCTACTCGGTGGTTGTAATGAATTGGATGTGAGCTCAGTCGGTGGTAATCCACATCTTGACCAATATTAAAATAACACAAAATCAGAACTAAAACCACTTTGCGATATTCCATGTGTTGGTGTTTTAACAGTTATCAGAAAGTCGGGAGAAACTTTAGTCGGTGGTATTGCGAACAAAGGAGCCCTTTTCTAAGATTACGCTGTATCCAGCGAAGGCGTTGGTCGTTGCTAAATATGGGTTTAAGCCTGCATTTCAAAATTCCTTCAGATAATTTTCCTGTCACACTGAGTAGCGAGATACCTCTGTAATGATTTTTTTAAAATAGTGGTAGTATCCCTGCAGTATGGTATCTTATAGGCTTGGTTTTTGCGCTTGGTTTTTGCATTTAATGTCTTAAACATAAGAAATAGGAGTTTCTTCATCGTTGGCCCTATGTATTCAATTATTTCAGGGATGATCTGGTCGTAGACGTAAACGAATACAGTCAGTCCACTTTACAAAATATGCGTGTTTTGTGAGTTGCAACTGTGCAAATCGGCACTTCTTTCCGACACCTACAAAGGCGCCCCCGCGTTCTGATGCAGGCGGCCTCGCATAAATCAAAGCTCCCGGCTTCCACCTGGTCCGGTTCCGGTTGAAAGTGTTCTCAAGCGGTCCTGGAGGGCCGCCATAACCGCTGAGCTATCGGCCTCGCAGGGAGCATAAGGCGATATGCACTAAATTGTCTGTAATTTGAAATCCCGACTGACTTTGACCGAACTTGCGCTTTCCTCCTCTTCTGGGATTCGCCGATCTGCCGTTACAAATTAGCCCATTTTTGACGCGCTCCGATTCTGCCTTTTGATTTATAAAAAATTGAGTTGCCAAAGCCGTGTAAATGCCAAGGGTTTGTTGCTACGTAAATGTAATTAATGGGCTGTAATAACAAATCGAGTAGATCATAAATGATATTTATATTTATTTAGTATAGTACATATGTCTCTCCTATCTATTGTTTAAGCGGAATGGGCCGTCGTAATTGGGCCAAATCTGGGAATAGCGGAAGTTGTTAAACAAGTCACAGGTTTCCATCACACTTAAGTCCTATTTGTTTAATGTAGCAAATGTTATCCAAAAAATCTTAACGTCTCGAAAGTTGTGTGTAGTTAAACAAATCGCCGTTATTCTTAAACTTCTGTAAATCAAATTTACAGTTACTGAACAAATTATTTTCCTTCATTTGAAAGACGATTTCTCGGATGTCCATTTTTTGTTTTATCAGGCCATGTATTTTAATTCCATGAACATTTGTGCGATTTCTTGAATAGCCACGAGCATGACTGGTGGAAAAGTAACGTTTAGCTTATCAAAAGCAAGCCCCAACAAAAAATATACACACAGAAAACTCTGAATGAAATATGATGGTGGCGAAATTAAGCACTGAAAGATATATTTCAGCCTCTGAATTGAGCATAGTTGGTTTTCACTCTAGTTTTTTGCCGGATCTGCCATTTGAGGGTTTGAATAGTAACTCACGACTCTTTTTTAGAAACTTTTAATTTCAATAAAATTTGTTGATCCATATTTGTACTAGAGGAAGCTGTCGTACGATCATAATAATTTCTTATGAACATAACCAATCCATGATGTTCGGACATTTTAAAAATCTGTTCCTGTTATCAATGCAAACAAGTGAATCAATACAGTGATATTACATTATTAATAAAAACTATTTCATTTTATTTTAAGAACGTCATCGTTAAAACTTCAAACTTTTTGAGTGTTTTTCGTGGTTCGAAGTCCGAGTAGGCTCTCTTCGCCCATCTTGTAATAATTCTACTTATTGTGGGCAGAGAAGTGGAATAGTATATTACATACCGAGGTGGAAAGTGGTTCATTCCTGTCGAGAGATTAAGTAGTTAACAGAGAGGCGTAGCGTCGAGGTCAACTTTATCTCGAGACAGGAATAAAACTTTTCACCGTGGTATGTATACTATTTTATTCGCAACCACTTTATTCTAAACAATAATTGTAAAATTATTATATTATGATACAACAGGTTGTGACACGCATGAATGGATGAACGAGATTCCCATTGTCCCTACCTACACAGCGGTCTGCAATGGATTATTTTCCAACCGGTTGGAAAGTTACAAGTTGGGAATAGCTTATTTTCCAACTTTTTAAAAGGCAGTAATGATGTTATTACATATATGGTTGTGAATAAAAGTCTAAATTTGAAACTGAACCATCTCATGTTGGCATGGGCGTAGCCAGGGAGGGGCAGGGGTTGCCCACCCCTAAACATTTATAAAAAGCAAAAGAAAGTTGATTCATAATCATTATTGCAATTCTCATTCTATAAGATTTAAAGCAAAGAAGCTATAATAGGTTATACATGTGATTCTATACCTTTTCAACTTTAACTCAACAATTTCAAAATGAAATAAACAATTTCAATTTGAGAATAAACAACTTCAAATTGGGACTAATCAACTTCAAATTGAGAAAAGCTTTTTGTTAACGGTAGTCTTTGGAAAAGGACAATTACGTGGTTTTGACAGGACGGAACCAATTATTGTTAGTTGTTGCTGGCGTTCCATCCTGTCATAACCATGTAATTGTCATTTTCCAAAGACTACGTTAACGAAAAGCTTTTCTCAATTTGAAGTTGATTAGTTCCAATGTGAAGTTGTTTATTCTCAAATTGAAATTGTTTATTGCATTTTGAAATTGTTTATTCCCATTTTGAAATGGATTAGTCCCAATTTGAAGTTAGGTATAGATAAAAGCAATTGAGGAAGCTGCATGCTCATACGACTCAATCCACTGTATACCATACCATGGAGCTGTACATGTTACAACAGCAAGGGTAACGATAAGGTCATTCAGGTCATATCACACCGAATATCAAAAGAGCAGATATTTCATGTAATTTTAAAAATCAAGCGGAACTATTGTACAATACCTGGAAGGATAAAGAATGGCAGAAGACCGTTTTCGTGGACTGTGGCTGCCAAGTGTACTTAAAAAAATGATACTGGAAAAAGGAGGGAGCTAAAAGATGAGGTCATAAAACGATCTGCAGCAGATTTGCAAAATCTGATGATCATTTAACTTTATAATTTTTTTAATTTGTAAGTTGTAGTTAATTGTGTATATAAATGTTTGCCCCCCCCCCCCCTCTAACTGGAGGCCTGGCTACGCCCTTGCATGTTGGTAACGTTCCATACTACAGTAAAGTTTTCACCCATGCACAGTAAAGCTACAGCTGCATATACATTTACCTTCGATTAGTGATGAAAAGCTTTTGTATACTAAATAATGTACGTTCTTCTTCTTCTTCTTCGTATGTTAGGCCTTAAGGCCTGTAGTTAACGGTTTGTCACTCCCGAGATTTGGACTGCCAACTGTCCTTCCATCGTTTTGGCGGCCTTCCTGGCGGTCTTTCTCCTCTTGGTTTTCCATCCCTGGCGATGCGTACTAGCCTGTTTCTATGCATCCTATCGACGTGCGAGTTCCATTCCCTCCTCCTTTGTCGCGACCACCTCACTACATCCTGTGTTTTACACATTTCCCTCATATCGTCGTTCCTAATCCGGTCTCTTAGAGTCTTACCTGCTATCGCTCTGAGAACTCTCATTTCCGTTGTTCGCAACTTTCTCTTTGTTTGCGATGTATCTGCCCTGGTTTCAACGGCATAGGTCATTACAGGTCTTACGCAGGTTTTATAAATTCTGACTTTGCTTTCAATGTCCATGTTTTTATTGTTCCAGATTAGATCTCGTAGACATCCCGATATTTGGGCTGCCTTGGTTGTTTGTTTCTGTACTTCGTTCTGTAGGTTAGTGAAAGCTGATATTTCCACCCCAAGGTATGTGAATGACATTACCTGATCTATGCTTTGGTCATTCACCGAGAGTTTGCATCTAGTTGGTTCTCTAGCAACCACCAAGCATTTTGTCTTACTTATTGAAATTTGCATGTTATACATTTCTGAGGTTTCCTTAAAAGTCAGCAGCATACGCTGTAGGTCGTCTTCTGATTCCGCGATTAGGCATACATCGTCCGCATAACATATAATTTTGATCTCTCCCTCTCCTAATCTATATCCTCTTCCTGTGGTTCGTACTTTTTCAATAATTCTGTCCATCGTTATACTGAATAACAATGGGCTTAGGCTATCACCTTGTCGTATACTAGATGTTAACGGTATACTCTGCCCTACTTTGTTATTCAGTTTCAGTTTTGCCGTGTTGTTATTATATATATCTTTTATTAGTTGTACTATTTTGTCCGGTATATTCTCTTCACTTAATATCTTTAGAACGTCATTTAGTCTAATTCGGTCGAAAGCTTTGGTAAGGTCAATAAAGCACATATATGCTGGTCTGCAGAATTCTAGTGATTTTTCGGTTATCTGTCTTAATATGAATATCGCGTCAGTTGTGGAGCGGTTATTTCTAAATCCCTGCTGTTCTTCGCTAATTTTGTATATCATCGATATCTTCTGTGCCACAATTCGTGTTAGTAACTTCATCAGTGTGCATAACAGGGTTATTGTTCTGTAGTTGCCGGGGTCGTTTTTGTCTCCCTTTTTCAGAATAGGTATAATGATATTTGTTCTCCATTCGTTTGGGACTGTAGAGTTTTCTAGTATTTTAGCGTAGAGCTTTGCGATCTCTTTGGTTAGGTCTTCGCCGCCGTATTTCACTAATTCATTGTTGATATTGTCCGGACCCGGGGATTTTCTATTTTTTAACTTTTTAATAGTGCATTCTATTTCTTCTTCGGTTATATATATTGCGTCGGTGTTTCCGTTATATGTAACTTCGTCATTGTCTGTGTTGTTAGTATTATATAACTGTTCGATATATGTTGTCCACTGCTTACTGTCAATAGGGTTCGTTGTGACATATTCATTTATTGGCTTTTTTCTGGATTTTAGCAGTTTCCATATCTTTCTTTGTGATCCGTAGAGATCATGCTCCATATCCTTTGTAAATTTACTCCAGTATCCCCTTTTGAGTTCTCTTATTTTGCCGTTAACTCTATTTCTCACTGCGGCGTACTTTTCATGCTCTTGCGGTGTTTTATTGTTTCTATATAGCAGATATGCCTTTCTCTTCTCCAACGCCAGTATCTTCACTTCATCCGTAAACCACGGTTTAGTAGTGCGTGTAGAGTTTATATTAATTTTCCTTACGCCCAGTGCTTCAGTTCCGGCTTCCAGTATGTTCTGCTTGATCTTCTTCCAACTACTTTCGACGTTGTCATCTTCTAGTATTGGTATTGATGATATTTTTTGTTGTAGCCGTTTTTTGTAGAGCCATTTGGTTGTGTCATCTTCCATTATTTCTATGTTTAGCTTTTCTATGTATTCCGGCGTCGGTTTCTTTTTTAGGCACATTCTTGTGTTAATCTTGCCCAGTACTAGTTTATGGTCTGATCCCACATTTGCGGATGTTAATGCTCTTACGTCCAAAATTTGAGAGGGGTGTAGTGCTCTGTTGGTGATTATGTAGTCTATGGTACTTTTTCTTCCCCTAGTGTCTTCCCAAGTGTATTTATGTTGTTCCTTGTGCGGAAAGAAAGTATTATTAATCCTTAAGCTATTTTGGGCACAGAATTCGATTAATGCACATCCGTTTTCATTACACGTATCTTCGTTAAACCTCTGTTTCACTCCATTTACTGCATGATTACCTACTCTTGCGTTTAGGTCTCCTAGTAGGATTATTTTCTCCCTGTGTGGGAATTTATCTATGGTGTCTTGCAGATTCGTGTAGAATTCTTCTGTTTCATTTGATGATTTCCCTGAGTCTGGTGCATAGACCGATATTACATGGAGTGAGTTGTTTTCAAACTTGAGTGAGATGGCTATTATTCTATGGTTAATATACTCTATGTTAGTGATGTGCTGCTCGAACCTCTCGTGTATCAGCAGCCCTACTCCAGATTTACTTCTCTCATCTTTTCCTTTGCCTTGGTACACAAGGATGTAGTTTTGGTATTTTGTTGTACCTTTGCCTTTTTTCTTAGTCTCCGACAAAGCACAGATGTCTATTTTATGTTCGTTCATCTCGATGACGACTTCCTGATCTCTCTTTGTCCAGGAGGAAATGTTCCAGCAGGCTATTCTTAAGGTATTGTTTCGTGTCCATTTTCTCGCTTTGTTCGTCTTCGTTATATTCTGTCCAGCATCCGAGGCTTTTGTGCCGTTCCTGTGAGCATCATTGGTTTTACATCTCCAGAAGGTTGCTAGCCTGGCCCAGAGATGGGTCC
This sequence comes from Agriotes lineatus, assembly GCA_940337035.1. Lineage (NCBI taxonomy): Eukaryota > Metazoa > Arthropoda > Insecta > Coleoptera > Elateridae > Agriotes > Agriotes lineatus. Next base: position 88,023 of record CALNHX010002784.1, read on the forward strand.
TTTTAATCGCCTTTTACGACAGGCAGGACGTACCGTGGTTGTATTCTAACCCCCATACCACAGGGGCAATAATGTACGTTGTAAGCCATAAATACCGGCATAAGGCTTCGGTAATGCTCTTTTGCATTCAACAATAAAAATGGCGCGTTAATGACAGTTCGTAAAATTTTAAAACGCCCAGGACTGGTTCGGTATGTTTTCTATTTAGTCACTCTAATTCTCATCTATGTAGCGGAATGCAGCATTTTTTGCTTCAATTAGTTCGTTAAGTCGTGGACTTATGACGCCTCTGGCGTTTTCAGTACTTGAAAAATAATTGAAAAGTCGAGTTTTTAAAATTTATTTATTTAATTTAAAAGTAAATATAGCGGTAGGTTTTGGACCGTAATGTTTTTATATTTAAAGTTAGTGGTAAGTATTCTTGTTCAATAAATATCGCTCCTTCCATTTTTTTCTTTTTTGATGCTATTACTGTTTCTATCGGTTTGATCTCTTCTTGCAGTCTCTCCAGTTTTTATTAAAAATTCCAGTTCCATAGCTGTCCTCCAACTTTTATTTCTTTTTGTAATTGCCCAATACTACCTGTCATATATCAGTGAGGGTCTCACAATTTTCTGGTAGAACAAGGACAAGGTGAATTGAATATCTCGTCGTGAAGACTTTTCTCTTTTTATTTTGTTGCTAGCTATTGTAATTTCTTCCTTTTTTATTGGTTGAATGTTATTGCTCTCGGTTTTTTTTTTCATGCTTCTTTCTCATATTCTTCCTGATTTAATTCATTAAACTTAAAGTATAGTTTCCATCATAATCTTTGTTTTGCATTCTTAATTATTTGTTTAACCTCAGTTCTAGCACGCTTATGTAAATTGTAGCTTTGTTTTTTTGTAGATAACCTTTTCCATTTATTTTTGTTGTCTTTGATATTTCGCTTCTTCTCAGTTTTTATTACTAATTCCTAATTGCCATGAGATTAAGTCGATACAGAAACATGGGACAGTGAAACGCGTAGAATAACCTGCTCAGTATAGATGCAGTGAGTTCAGTTGTTCTTAGCTTGCATTACCTGGAACTCTCGGTGGATGACCGTTTACAGTCCAGACAATTGTTTTGTTTTGAATATGTTACTGTTCAATTAACAGTTGCATACTAAGGAATTGTAGTATTGAAAAAGGTACGTCACGTCTAAATTATGCTTTAGTTAAAATTGCGTTATTTATTTAAGGAATTATTTTATGTCTGCAGCTATTCGTTGGCATGTATTCGGTTGCCTATCCACATGGCCAATTTCTGTGTGGATTTTCAAAAATTCGTAGGGCTAGGGAAATTTTTTGTGTCCATCTTGGGTAGATGATAGATTACTTCTGGTACTGTGTAATTGAATTATGCAGAGGTGCACGATATGTGGATTTGAATCGTTTGATATTTTGTTTGTTTTCAGCATTAACGTGTTCTGTATGCAGTAGCTGAAATTCTGGTTATGCCAGGATTAGCAAGTATTTCAGAAGCAAAACTTACCTCTGGCCGCTCTCCAACCTCGGTAGGTCGGTCAATCTGGTTTTTTCACTATTGCACTTTGTGTGATTATTACACACAACTGTCACATGACTGATATCATCCAATGAGAATTTTTTGAAAATCGATGAATCCCGAACAGATTACCTGATAGGCGCCTGAAGGATGACTATCAAGCGATAAGCTTTCTAGTGCTAATTATGGACCCCGTAGATGGTGTCATAATTAGAAATAGAAATGCAAAAAAAACGCAATTTCAGTTTTTGGTATTATTAGATCTATTTTAAATCATAATTTGTATACGGGTTTCGTGTAATAATCTTCAAAATATAAACGCGAGCAACACAATCACATATAATTTTGCCCGTGCCAAGAGTCGTCGTGCTAGTTCATTGCAACCAGCACTCGACCCTAGGCGTGTACAAAATTATCGGTAAGTATGTCTCGCCCTTGTTATATTACTATTGACATTTCGGTCATATTTTAGTCCTCTTATTGTGCCGCTTTATAATTTCCGCATCTAATCTTTGATCCCATCACGTAAATGTTTCACGTTTTGGGTGTTCCGTCAAGCTACGCTTCGAAATTTTGAGGTACCCTTTACGTCGTTCGTTTTCACTTGGCCAATTGGAGAAACGCTCGCAGAACTCACCATGCCGTTTTGAGCATGGGCAATGAAAATCAGTGGCTGCCAAAGGATCGAACCGTTTAAAACATGGTGTTGGTGAGAAATGTGTAGGATCCCGTGCACAGCTATCGATCCAACGGGGACTTAAAAATCGAAGCTCGACTGTCACCCATAGTAAAACGTCGCATACTCTACGAAATTTTGGACACATCATCAGATTGTTGGACGACAATTTTCCACTTATCAAACCGAATATTCAACGGTTCTTCCAAGTCTCCATTACCATATCGTTCTAGAATAGCTAGTAATTATAAAAAGGTACGTGACTTTTCACTCATTGAAGATCTCTAGCCGAAAGCGATTGCCTGACTTATTATAGCAGATTTATTTGAAGATACCTTTAAAAAAAATGATGAGATCTGAAGAATAGCGCACTCCAGTAAAAGGTTAATATTGGTATGATTTGTACTTCGAAATTTTTGAAATTGAAGTAGTAATGATAAACTGTTGCGATTGAAGAAAGAAGTAGTAAATTGCTTTTTCGCTTGCATATTGCACATCCATTTTTATTGCCTGACTATTGTTTACATAATAGATACGTCATCACTGTCATCAGCCTAACCAAATGAAGCACATGTACGCATTTAGCTTCCGCTAAATTTGGAACGAAAGGCTAATAAATTCCACTCTGGTTTTCTCTTATGAACAGCTTCTGTCTAGTGCCCACGTATGAAGACGGATGGAGATCAAGATTTACACTTTCAGCTTGTCCCACGTCTTTCGGAACTAGTCGGCTTTAAAGACGCAGACTGCTAGACGCTAATGGGTTCGACTGCGGTGTATATTAGCAAATTTAAATGTATAAATACATTCGTTTAATAGAGGCGCATCCGGTGTTCTTCGCAGCCTTTCATAATTGGGCAGGCATCTGTGCCAAGAGCAATTATTCATGGCGCTGCTGGGGCCAACAATAAATCTGTTTTGAAGGTGCTAATGCAGTGAGAAGCGCCTTTGAAGTTAATAGTTGCTGTTTTTCATAATTCACGGCCCTCGCACCTGAGAGCCGAACTTACATACAGTCGGAAGAGTGCAGTTCATGAATTATTCGCGAAGTCCAGGCATTGTTCCCGTCTTCGGTTTTTCAAACGTGACTTTCCTCATTAGGGAGGAAGCGCAGGTAGCCACGGGAAATGGAAGAAGAATTCGCCCGGACAGTATTTCTTCCGCAAACGCTATTAAGGCAGGAATGTTTGCGGGCTATAAATTCCGAATGGACCTGTTTTTATATATTATATAAATTGATACTTTATGGTCTCGGGGGCTAAAGATCTCTGGTTACTCGGATTTGCGTTGTTGCCGCTGATATACGCGGTCCGGCGGTGCGATGGATGTCCACACACAAATTGATTTTGCCTTGTTTAGATTTATAGCTCTTATTGAGATAAATTCCCTTTTCTGAGCTTAAAGGTGTGTTCTGGGGTTTTTAGCCCCGAGGGGCTGCGCCCCAGCGGCCCCTGCTGCCAGTCTCCTCCATAATTAAGTACCCACCACTACATACTTCTTCAAATTAAGTGGGATTTGCACTTCTTGAAATTCTGAAGCGAGACTGATCGAATCCAAAACCATTGCCAGAGTCCTTTTACATTTTTCAATTGTCACACTGATACGATGATTGACCTGTTGTTGCTTGTTGCTCAGGGCCACCCTGTTCTCTCTTGTTTATTATTCATTTCATAAGCTTATTTGATGCAATAAAATTTCGTTATAAATTGTATAATAAGGTTTTTATTAAAACTGCTCAGGGCATCAATTTTGTTTTGTGCTACTTTCCAGGATGCTTTATTACCTAAAACGAGCTTCTCTGCGATTTTGAATATCCTAAATGTAGTACCACTCGTTAATTGGGTTGCCTATATTGCTCGATCCCGGGAACTTCAAAGCTTAACTCATGAGTTTATTAGAAATTCTAATAATTAGTGAAATAAATGGCGTAGACAATGCAACGGTTTGAAAAACTATTCTATTCGTGTCAACTATGCACATAGAAACCCGAATATACATATATTTCCTATTTCTCTAGGAAAATTGCTAATTGATCGTAATGGTTCCCATTACATTCCAATAATGCAACTAATTCTTTAAAACCAAGAAGAAATAGTATACAATGCATAGCAATAAAAAATAATTTAATTCCAACATCGTTAACTGCATTAAAAATGCATTTCTTCCATATTAAAGGTGATTGACAATTATCAATCATTGAAATGATCAAAATACAAATAACGTTTAAATACATTTGTAATTTTCACAATGCTTGCTTTTAATTGTCATTGTTTTCCCGTTCAGGTTTCGACAGTGATTGATGTATTTTTGCCGTTACGTCCTTCTGACGTTTTCATCTATGAGTAGCCCATCCACGGATTTCCGCAAATTGAATTATTGACTTACCAACAGCATTGTTTGTACGTCCAAAGTAATCTTTTGGGAGTCCTTGATGTTTCTTTAATATTTTATTTAATTAATTCCGATATTCTTAGTTCCAAAATAAATTTCATAAATTATTTGATAGTTTGGATAGCAAACTCTTATTGACGATTAAGAATCAGCATTTGATGCCTCAACCATCCTGTTAAATTTTCGACATACCTTTCAAATAAACCGCTTATAGTCAGATGTATGTGCAAAGAACAGCTGATGGTGAAATTATAAATTATTGTATTGAGCTAACGGTTTAGACACACAAAGAGCTCGAAATGTTTAGTTTGAACATCTGTTACAATAGTTTTGGGTAAAATATAGCAATAAATGAAAGTGCCCAATATTAATGTCGAACAACTAACTCATAACAGATATCGAAGAGGAGTCGTGGGCCTAAGAATGCATAATAAATTGACCTAATTGTCATGACCAGTACCAACTCAATAGTTGGGCGCTAGGTTGAACAACTTTCTACGATACACTCCGTTGAAGCTTTCGGAGTAGTAGAGATGCGACGTAAGGATAGGCTGAAAGAAAATAAGTTCCCGAGAAAAACAACGGCTAATGTCAAACATTAACAATACATAATATATTCACGACGACGGCTTTAATACATCAAAAGACCTGTTTTTATATAAGTATTTGGCAGAGAGGAATTAAATACGTAGTACGAAGACAAATAGTATACGAGTTATACAAGCGAAAGGATAAAAGCGCACATAATCGATTGAGCTAAGTATAAAAACGCTAATTGAAATTACGCTAATTGAAATTAATTCCATTAGGCGTAAAAAAAATCTACTGCTCACCCAAAATAACTGAGAGAAATTCACCTAAAATGTGCCAGCGTGCTGCCAGTTCGACAGAGAAGTGTGCACCGTACTCCTACTTACTACCAGCTTGTATCAGACGTACACACGCATCATTAGAATGAATAAGAACCGCCCCCACTATAATTGCTCACTGTGCATGCATTTCTCACCCGCACTGTCTATATATAAATACGATCAAACATATCGTATTACAAAGCACACATGGTAAATGGCGTTTGGCAAACAACGCCGGCAACAAAGTTAGTCAGGTTAATTCAGGAAATCTGATGTGTATATTTATTATTTAATAATGTGAAAATTTTAAACTTATTAAACTTTCTTTAGAATTGAATTTATTTTGCGCGTAATATGGCATATTGTTTACAATATTTGTTCTAACAACGAAGCAATTGTAGCGTGTTAGTCAAATAATAAATGGTTTTTGGGAATGACGGGTTGAAGATCGATTTAACTGATGGACGCGATTAAATAATTCGTGCATTTTTGCTCGTCCCGGGAAGCGTGAAATACGGTGCCAGGTATAGGTGCAAAATTTGAAACAGTAAAAAACCTGACCTCACTAGCTGCGACACGTGTTGAAAAAATCAAAAAGAATGTCGGGACGGGCTCGCAACTGCAGACATTCTGGCCTTTCCTAGCCTCAAATCTGCAATGCAAGAGGGGGGTATCCACTGATAGTATTTGGACCATGTGAAAGCAGATATTTTCAAATTCGACCATAAATAGCGGGCAGCCAACAGATGTTTTACTGCCGAACAACTATCACATCCAGAGGTAACCATAAAGACGCACCAATTCAACAAATCGCTAAGACCATTTTTTTCGACGAGTTTTTACGGCAGAATTCTGTTTTAAAGCGTCACCAAGAGAAAACCCCGATCAACGACGTCGTATAGCTTCGAAAGTAAAATCAATAATCTACAACATTTTTGAATAGGAAATAGAGGCCGGAATAATATTCGCGCCCTGAACCTATACAACAGTGGGTGGAAATTCGAAGTAACATTTTCGAACCGTAACATATCTTTTTGTAAAAGTCGGGGAGGTTTCAATGCAAATGGATGGACATATAACGTGATTTATTTTCTTTTTTTTTACACTTTTTTATGAATTTTTAAACTACGCTTTGAGAAATATTCAGCATTTGACATATACTTCGTGTAATTTTTTGCGTATAATTGAAAAGAATTACATTAAAACACAATAGTTTTCAACGTCGTCTTCTTCATGCTATATATAGACGTATAGCCAGTTCTATTTCATATATTAGACTATTAGTCTGGTACTTTACCCTGTTCCGTACATACCCTGTACAATTAACAAATGGTTCGCACACGTAAAAATAGTTTTATTGCCTTCCTATATATATCAACAGAAATTGAGTCTTGGGGAATTTACATTTTCGTAATATGGTGGCAGTCCATGTCTTTTAAATGGGAAGAACGAGCATTGCGTCGATTTTATTCTCCGTGCAGATCGCTTCCAAAGTTAAGCTATAAAAATAATGCAAGTCGAATTGACATATATTCTCTTTGGAACATTTATTATTGAGAAAAACCTTTTGAATGGAGTTCAAAAGACATTAAATTTGAAGTCAACAATGTGAAATGTCGCAAAGTAGGGATTTGTTTTCAATATCATTTTACTGCTTGAACTCGAACAGTTTTTATGTCTGAGGAAACTCCATGCATCCGATATAAATAGACGAATGCCATTTTAATTTAGCAGGACGGCGCAACTTGCGACACTTCTACAATTAATATGGAGGTTCTAGAAGAACCATTTCCACATCGATGAAGTTCGCATGATGAAACCTTATCTTTCTTTAAATCCTTGATTTGTGACTGACTCATTTTTTGTAGGTTACGTAAGAGTAACGTTTACTCTAGCATCGACTACTGAGAAGCACTTTTAGTTTTATTAGCTGTTCTTGCTTGAACCCCAGAAATTTTCAATGTTGCAGTGTTTTATATCACGCTCGTATTCCTCCAAATGGAACATTTGCCCGAAATTGCGCCCGACTTTGTGATAATTCGACTCATGCAGCATTTGCCTCGCATCTTGTAACATTGTGCTCGCCACCGGCAGAGACGCTCGTTACGGAACACGTTTTATTCACTACGGGAGGCGAACGAAAGCTCATTTCCTGTTGCCCAACTGACCAATCTTCATCCAAAGAGAAGTGCCGGACGGGGCGGCGCGCTTCGCCGTCGTCGCGTCCCATTTCTGCAACTCGAACCCGAGATGCCGCTTATTCTTGCACTTAGGGCTTGGAAAATTATTCACGCCGAAACTAGGATCCCGCATTCTCGGCGGCGCGTTTCTCCGGATTGTCGCAGCATCGCTTGCAGTTCCGAATTTCCGACTGGCCCCGGAGCGACCACACCTGTCTATCGGGAAACCATTAGAGATGTATTAGGGTACATAAACGCTATGGAAATGCGCTCCCTGCCGACGAACCACCACGTGTTGGAAAATTGGACGCGATCATGGCGCTACAATTGCACCCTTTGCCGCCTCCCTTAATATCCGCTGAAATATTGCAGTCTAGATAGTAGTGATACAATAAGCTGGGGAAAGTGAGGTTATTACGAGATGTTCGATCGATCTCGAATGGTAAACATGCCACTGACTAACTCGGGAGATGTGTCGGGTCCGAATTACCTTAATCTTAACAGTTGTTATAAGATATTCGTCACTATTTGGGTTTCATTTGATTTTTGGCTTCGTTTAAGTTACTTAGTGGTTAATAACATTTGGATAACAACAGATGTAGTATAAAACGGTAGGTATGCAATTATTGGTATTTAATGAAAAAACCATCTATAATATAATTTTCCTTAATGTGTGTCTGTGTGTCTGTGGCACAAAATAATATCTCACGTTCCGGCTTCACAGATGTTTATATTTGTTTAGGTTTTGTTTTTCTTATCTTAGCGCTCGGTCGGAGCTTGACCTTTCGCGTATCCTATTTCTCGTGCGCGTAGCGCGCAGTTTGCTTGTAAATATTTAAGTGTATAAGCAGTAATAACTAACACCCAAATGTATGTACAAATATTACCGTACCTATACCTAGTAAAAATCCATATGTACATGGTGTTTGTAAATCGTTAAACAGCCGGTGACTTCGTTATTAATAGAGATATCGAAAAAAAAACTTTGTTTTAAATGCCAATATGAAGCCTACAAATTGTGCGTAGTGATACATGACTTTGGATTTTAAGTGGAAAAACCTGTATATTATTAGATATTCGAAATTAGCGCTAAAAATTCTTGAGGTTATTAACTTGTTAGGCTTATTAAGAGTTCCAAATGTAATACGTCACTTCTTTAGTCCCGGAGAGCAATCACTGCTATTGGACCCGAAATGTTAATCTATAATGCACTTAAACTAGCGATTTAAAATAAATCATTTCACTTATTGAATATGATTTGCTCTTTCTCCGAATTAAATGTAAATTTATTCATAAGGGCTGTATCTCATCCAGGCTTCTTCTCTTCCCCTCAATAAATTAACCATTACACTAACAACGTAGTAGCAGTTTAGTATAATACTACTAGTTTAAAACTGTTGGGTACCAGTGTAAAAATTAGGTTAACCAATCACCGACTTAATTTAGCTCGTGCATAAGCTAGCTTGAAAACAAAATAATTTTCTATCGCATAAATCACTCCTGGCAATTAACTTACTAAATTTATTAAATAATTTAATTAAGACATTGAAATAAAAAATGTGAAGCCGGGATTCTATCTATATACAAAATCTGAATTTATACAATCAAAGGGAATGGACTGCTCCAACTTCATAATGACAGCTGAGCTTAGCTACTAAAGGCAGATACAATTATAGTACTAGGATGCAATTGAATTAAAGTCTATATTGCTACTACTGGAACTGGAACATATGCGGAATTGAATTCGCCGTGTACTGGTCTAATCATAGCCGAAAATACCATCACAAAATTCAGTTCAGTGGAATATCCCACGTAAAAGGCCCCTTCGGCGACAACTGCTCTGAACAACAGTCCAGTACGAATTCCCTCTACAAAAACAGCCCGAACGACTTCAGATGGCAAATTTCTTGAGAAAATCCCTTTACAACCATCCTGGTTCCATCGATAATTCAAAAGAGGCTATAGCGAAAAACAATGTTAAACTACAATTCTGCAAGCGAAACAATCTCGTACCAGAACTTTGCCTGTTTTAACACTAAAGTTGCAACTATCAAAATTTATAAAGCTCCAGCATTTATTAAAGCTTTTTCGAACAAACGCCCAGTATCTGCTTCCACCATTGCAACCCCACGGATTGTTCAGCGGAATGTTCCCCAGTTGCACTTTAGGACTTCTAAAATTCAGATGATATGCCAAGCACGGGGACAACTAACGTCTTAACAGACTTCGAAGAAAAAACACGCAAGAACCAAAACCGTCCATGTTGTAACGCTACCAAATGTTCATGTTCAAACCAAACCTGCAACCGCTAGCTCTCTGTGCTAATCGGGTCCTATAATCGGTAGGCTAATATTTAGCCGAAATAGATATTTATGCATTAAGGGAGACATGAATATGTTTTTCCCTGAGGTTGACATGTGTTACAGACCGAAGGCCTCAACTGAAGGTAAAGAACATGAATATCTCCCGTGGTGCATACAATATTTGATTTACTAGCGTATTAGTAAAAATAGTATGACATTTAAAGTTAGTATATTATGTAAGTAACATCAAGGATTGCCTCAATGTATGGTTGCTAAGACGTTGCCTATAGTTGCATGGTTACCATGAGTTTGAGGGAGAAATAATTTGACAAGTCCATTGGGAGTTATGAGTAGCTTTTCATATTTTGTATCTATGACGAAAATGTGCAATATGATGTTGCTAGTAAATATAAAATAATTACATGTCTCGAGGTAAATGCACGTGAAGGTGGTCACATTCTTTCTATTTCTTCTTCCGGGTTCACAATCCCAGACAATTGTTTGCCTTCATTACGTGGAAGATTTTTTAATCTGCTTATAAGATGGATCAATTATCATTGTTTTTTTCTTTATCGCGAGGGCATTCACTTTCACATTGTTGCCATTTCTACATGCGAGTATCTCAGCTTCCCACTTTAAACTCAAAATCCAGATTCTTAAGTGTCTCAGCTCTTTTAAATACCTTATAAATACGAAGGTGGTCTTAGACATACTTGTAGAACCATTTTGTTCTATAATATAGCGTTCCTAAACCAAATGCATTTTTAAAAACCAGCTATACGAAATAAGATGGTGGTATGTCGTACCATTTTTCCACTCCCATTATCAACCCATTATCTATATATATTTCAAAAGCGTTTTCTTCTAGTGACTGTTTTAAATTCCGAAACAAAATGTATTGCTTGGTGCTAGTTCAAGAGAAGGGGTGGTCGAAGTATATCATATTTGGCATTCTCAATAGCAGCCTTTGGAGGAAGATTTTCAGTTGCAACTTTCCTCTTCGCTTTTTGATTGCCCTGTGCATTTTTTCCATTGACATAGAATAATATTGTCTTATGACGGCCCTTTTAGATAACCTAAGTACCTTAGCCGTTAAAAAAGGTATCCAGAACCTTACTTACAAATATTCATATTCCTTAAAATAACATTCCATTGTGCGCTCTTACGATCGCTTTTTCTTTAGAACGATGAAGTAAAGATAATGTGATAGATGACATCCTGTTCAGTACGTAATTTTAACTCACTAAGAACCACTTACAAACTCCAGCACTCTTTAAAAGCTTGCTTCTATTAGTTCAAATAACTGGAATTTCCAGGATGTGCATTTAATGTGATAGTTTTTATTCTAGAAAGCCACAGCTACTTTCAGCAACTTCGCTTCGGCAACTTCGTCGCAAAACGTTGCCGCGGTTGGAGTGGGACTCTCGGTGCCCTTATCATTTCACATATCGCCGGCTTGAAGTTATTTACCCCAAATTCCGTGCAACTTCGAGCGCGGCGAGCCAGGACAGAGTTTGAATTTCCAGAAAGAAATTTCAAAGTAATAATTCTGCAGGTAGGCCCGCTAGTTTCGGCAGATTAGCTTCGGTTGCGGCCCGAGAATGCGCCTCGTCCCCGCCCGACTTTCAGATAAGCCTCCGACGTTTCTTACTCCGTCCGGAGTTAATCCTTTCAAAGTGTGGAGACCGAGCAGCTCTGCGGTTCATAAACACAAAGGGATGCTCGTTTCTCTGCATGCGTCTGCAATTGGACTAACAACGTAACTAACCACTTTGCAGCATTAGCTGTAGGTCTTCGGCTACTGCTAGTAGCTGCGCTTTGGAGAATTCTATATCCGTACAGTGATTACTCTGTAGATGTTGAAGTGTAACACTAATTATTGTTACACATGGAAAAAAGGTGTTATTAGGTAGTAGTTGAATAATGTAAAACTTGGGTGTGGCGAAAGATGCTATAACCAATGCGTCCATGCCAGGGATGTAACCAGACTCAATTGTTAGGCAGGACTCATTTCCTTTTGGACAAGGCTACCATTTAGACAATTTTACTTACAATTAGTATAGCAACTAGCCCCTTAGACCACCACATAGATGACCTTACTCTAATAAAAACAATTTTTGGAGTTTTAAAATTCAAATGTAAATAAAAATGTTATAGAAGAAAATGTTTCTAACGTTTCTAACTTCTACCAGATCGAATAATGGTTGAAGGGCGGTCAAAATTATATAAAAAAATATCGTGTAAGTCGCACAACTTTCTTTTACAGTGATCTTGTAATTAGGCTTAAAATTAGATTTTTGATTTGTAAGCATTTGTCAAAAATTATCAAAAATTGCAAATTCTACAAAAACGGTACAAAATAGAGCGTTAGTTCAAGAGACAAATTTTCTCTAAAATTTTAAGCTGAATTCAAAAATTTAATAATACACTGAGTGTTCTATTTAAAATAGGAGTTACTAAAAAAATAGAAAAAAAAACAAAAGAAACCCATTTTAGAGGTATTCAACTGAAAAATCGCCTATCTCATATCAATACACATTAAAAATGTACTTAAAATGTCACGTTTGAAAAAAATCGTAGAGCCGTTTTTGAAAAAAAAAATCGAAAAAAACTGAAAAATCACAAGAGTAAACACAATACGTTATGCGATTTTCTTCAAAAGCTTGCTGTCGTATCTAGATAGTACACAACATTTATATATGAAGTTTCAACGCCATACCTCTTTTCATTTTTGATATATTCTGTTCACAGACAGACAGACCAATGAACAAAAACACGTTTTTTGGGTTGAGGAGACTCTAAAACGTAAATATATGTTGAAAACTCAATTTTGAGTTTTTGGGGTGAATCCAATACTTCCTTTGTCGTAAACGGAAGTAAAAATAGGCAAAAATATCTTAATGTTTCTAATAATAGCGAAATAGTAAACACGTAGTAATGCGAATTACATTAGTTTGCAAGGAAAAAGCGTCGCAGTCGGTAGGATTCGAACCTCTGATGTCAGGGGCTTCGTCAAGGCCAGTACGATTGCTAGTCGGACGCTTCTTTGCCTGCTCGGCTAAATCCTACTATCTGACGTACTTGCGTTGCGTCATAAAGGATACGAAGCCCTGAGAGCAGTGGTATTTGATAAAATTGGATCTAAAAATTGAAATTCATTACTTCAGGAGCGAAGAATTTACTTAGATTTTTGATTATCCAAAAACATACAGTTCAAAAAATAATTTTAGTAATCTTTGTTCTTTTATTTTCTAAGTGACAGTGTTCTCTTACAGACAATTGGAAAGAACACAAAAAACTATTGAAAATTCGTTTTTCAATGTTTCAAATAGCTTGAGAAAGACCTAATTATAACATTGGGTAATGAAAACCCCCCATCATGTATGCACGACAATATTCTCTTCAAATGTATATTACAAATATCTACTTCTTACTTAAACCTTTTTTTTCTAGATTTCGTTGTAAAAATATACAGGGTGTTTGTAAATAAGTGTCGCAACGGAACACTGTAGATTCCTTATGAAAAAGGAAACCTTTTTTCGTCTACCATTTTTCTTTCCGGGTTTTCGTTTTCGAGATACAGGGTGTCAATTTTTTTTACAAAAGCTGGTTCAATGCGGTTGCCACCGCATACGTTATCGCAAAAAAAACTGACACTCTGTATCTCGAAAACGAAAGCCCGGAAAGACTAAAAAGGTGTTCTTTTTTTCATGAGGAATCTACAGTGTTCCGTTGCGACACTTATTTAGGAACACCCTGTATACATTCTACACCAGTTCTAGAAACAATTTTTTTAAGAGATTATATTCTCAAAAAGCAATTTTCCATACTTTGGAGAAAAAATATATACCGGGTGTCCGTTCTCAAAGTCGAACATAGGCGATTAACATTGTATTGAACGTTTTTGTCGATTCCTGCTCGCCAATTCAACCTACAGGGAAGGTAATGGCATCAATGGAAAGATAAAATTATTCCGCATCAAATGGTACCAATAACAATATTCAATATGCGATTTTTATTTTGAAATACTAATTTAAAACTTTTTAAATATGCCATGCCTTGCTTTTCAAGTTCAATAGCATTTGTCAAAACAAATGATAATTAGTTGGCGTAAATCAGGTATTTTCTGTCAACGTCTGTTAAAATTATCTACAGAAAAATTAATTATTTCAATGAAGAACGAGTGAATGCACTAATGTTAATTGCCTATGTTCGACTTTGAGAATGGACACCCGGTATATGTAGATATAAAATTATAGAAATCAACTTTTTTCCTACATTTCAGTTTTTCTCGAACTTTTTACACTCTACTTAACCTACAGTAGGAAACTTAAACCTAAATGCCGTTGGGGTCAAGTTTTTGTCTTATTACTAATTTGGTTCCTATGTCACATGTAGAGCTTACAATACCGGGATTCCGGGATCCCGAATACCGGGATCCCGGACGAATTTTGTCCGGTATTGAAAACCGGTATTGATGTAAAAAATACCGGTATTTCGGTATTAACATATTCCTAAAAATTACAAACTTTTGACGTCTGATGCATCTTTAAAATTTATTATGGAGGCTCTTTCACAACAAAAATATCTAATAGCTTTAGAATTACTAGATGCTGTAAAATTTGGCATTTTACAGTGACGAACAGATTTGTCACAGATACCTCAGTACCTACCTACAAAGGGGGAAATTACTATTTTATGCACAATTTTAATTAATGTGTTAGTTGGTTTATTGGGTTACACATAAAGAACCTGTTTTTTATATTTATAGAATTTATTATTTGTTATATTTTTACCTACTTTATTTATTTATCTACTTATAAAGAAAAAATGTAAGCTAATAGAATTCACTTTGTCGGAGACGTTAATTTTAAAAATAAATTTGTATTTGGTTTTTGGATATTATTTTTAATTATAAATATATTTTTTAATAGTAATACCGGTGTTAATACCGGTATCCCGGTATTAAACGTTTAGAATACCGAATACCGGTATTAAGATTTTGGCCCGGTATTGTAAGCACTAGTCACATGCAATTAATAGTTGTCAGAGCTATACTCACGTTGAATAAAGAAACTGAGCATTCCATTGTGATTCATGACGAGTTTGCCAAAATCAAATGTGTTTTGATATTTTTTATTCTATCTGCTACTAATAGATGCCATTTTTTTTAAATTCAGATAGGAAAGGAAAATATAGCAATGGCGCGAACATAAATTGCAAGACACGTTGAGTTTCAAAACATTTCGCTTTGCATTTGTGCTTCTTTCCGGTCAATTATGAGCTGATTGGTATTACTGCTGCACCTGTTAACGTTTGTAAAGTATTTCAGCATCTTCAAGTCGTCTTCAGCATAAATATGCAGGTTTCTAATTCTTAAAATCCAACAAAAATATTAGTAACAGACTAATTTTTGTTTTTTTTAATGAAAAAAACTGTAAAAAGGGTTACACGAAACCTTCCTCGTAAGTGCGGTCACACTTACGGTACAAATATCTTAACGTTGCTAATAATACTGAAACAATAAAATGAAACACTTAGTAATGCGCATTACATCAGCTTGTAAATTTTAAAAAACCCTGCAGGCGATGGGATTCGAATCGCGCTCCAACGTGGACTCCGATTGCTAGCCAGACACTTTGACCTTTCGGCCACGAGACCTCATGTATTATAATCGCTTACGACTGCGGTATAAAGGATGCGGTGACGACAGGACCGATGCAGGGTTCACTCACTCTCTATCTGTGGTTTCCAATGCCGATTTTTGACAAGGGGAGATACCTGAACTACGTACTTTTTTCGTCTACCACTTCTTAAAGGAGGCTATTATTTAATACGTCCCATACGTCAATAGTACTTTATGTAACTAGTCCTCAAAGCAAGGATTTAGGGGACGAGTCGTAATGTTTCCGGACGAGGCGGAGCGAAGCGCAGCCGAGTTCGTAATATGAAGATGAGTCCTCTAAAGCCATTTGAGGACGTGTTGCATACAACGTTTTTTTGTATTAGCTTTCCAAACATTATAATATGAAGTTTCAATTACCATTAACGCGGCATTATATTAGGAGGCCGCGCGAAAATGTATTTTTCGCTCCCCAAACTGGTTACTTTGGAAACTGTCTAGGATCCTCAAAATTGCCATTTAGAGGCCTTGTACTTAAAGTCGTCATGGCAACTAATGTTTGAGTCCGCTAAAATGTTACCATGACGACTTTAAGTACAAGGCATCTAAATGGCCATTTTGAGGATCCTAGACAGTTTCCAAAGTAACCAGTTTGGGGAGCGAATACAAAAAAAGTATATTGCTATTACATATTATGAAGTGTAGCCTATTGCAATGCAAGTGAGAAAAGGGAATTTTATATTTGTATTTAATAGCTGAATGATGCATAGCTAGAAAAGAAATTTCGCTCAAGAATCAGCCAGTTTTAGAAATGAGAACAGGGAAGCGCAGTAAGTAGAATAATACATTATCGTAACTTACAGTCCCATAATGGACAGCATTAGTGGTGTTATTGTTATAAACGGAATTATCGATTTGACGGCCGTGGACGATAATTGAAATGCAATAATTGATTATTCAGCGGGGAAATAGTTTTTGCTAGCCGCTTTCAAGAATCATTAGGCGGCTGCCGGGAGGGCGAATGTTTGCTGATAATGTGATTACATATTAGGGAGCAGATGTGTGATGGCGGGGAAGCTACCTTGCTACTCTATTTTGATATATAAATATCTTCACACGGCACGTGCGTGTGATGGAGGCAACTCACTCAATATGAAGCGCTATTTTATACAAATTTTGTCATTTTTAACTCCCGCCGCGGCTGCCTCGACGTTTATGGAGATACAACCGCTGTTTTCGGGATGAATGGCCGTCGTTTATGCGACATAAAGGTTTAGCTATTTTGTCAGCCCGTTTTCTTACAGATTTTTTATGGGCCCGGCCCTAATGTCCTGCTTCATAAGTCATTGATGGGCCAGGTTATGGAGTCCTCCGCGGATTTTCGTTATGGCGTTATTTACGGCCGCTGCCACCCGTTTTTGAAGACGGCCCCAATTCTATTGATTGATGCCCCAGCATTTTAAAAACTCGCTGAATGCCGCGGTCCGGCGGCTTTGACTGCCCTAATCAGCGGCCAGATTAAAAGTGTGCCTAATGACTCGTGCGTAATGAGGCGGCGCCCTTTCAGGGCTCCTTTCACCCTGATGAAAAAAGTCGCCGAATGCGGGCGCGACTTAATTATTAGTTATCGCAAATAATTAGCGGGGCTCACATTTTGGGGGGCGCAGGGCTTCGCGCGCAGGTCGTCCGGGGGCCCGGTATTGATGCGCGCACAGGTGAGGCAGGTGGAACGCGCTGACACAGGTGCACATCATCCCTCCCATCCACCCTCCTCTTACGTCAGTGCATCGCTGCGCCCCGGCGCCCCCGCCGTACTTATCGTATCGGTCTAATCAATCAGTTATCGTAACAGGGCATAATATTTTTATTGCCGATCGCGGTGGTCCCCTTGGACGCCACTGGATGTGGTACAATCCCCATTACCGAACTATAGAGCTTTATAAAACCAGCGCCTCCATTATAACGCCTGCAAAAATGTCACGAAGCAATAACAGCTCCTACTAACGTCGCTTTCAAAAATACGCTAACCAAAATTTCCACCTTCAGTAATAGCGTCTAATTTAAAGCTTTTCATAAGAGCGCCCGCAACAACGTTGTCTTCAAACATGTTGCTTTTAATATTTAATAGCGTCTCATACCAAAAAACGTCACCCTCAATCACGTCACCTTTAAAAATAGGGGCCATCAAAACCTTCAGTAATAGCACCTATTTTAAAATAGTCTGTACCCAGTAAGTATCACCTTCAATAATAGCATCTGCTTTAATAATACTACATCTACTTTTAATAATAACCCATATGGCAACATTATCTTAAAAAATGTCGCCGTCAATAATAGTGTGGCCTACCAGAAACGTCTTCTTCAATAACGGTGCCTTTCAAAACAGCAAGTACCGTCTTCAATAACAGCTTCTATTTTAATATCTCTTTCAGTAACAGCGTCGCCAGCAAAGACGACACCGTCGACAATGTCGTCTTCAAAAATGAGCCCATAAAATGGTTACCTTCAGTAGTAGCACCTGTTTTAATATGACCCTTAACTATGTCGCCTTTAATAATAGCGCTCAGAAAGTGTCACCTGTAACTATAGCATTTATTTTTGATTATGTTCAAAATTGGCGTCTTCAATATCAGCGTGCCAACCAAAACCATCACAATTGACAACGACGCGTTTAACAATGTCCCCTTTTAAAATAACGCCCACAAAAATTGCTACCTTTAGTAAATAACAGTACCTATTTTAATATTCCTTCAATAAGAGCGTCTCTTACCAAAAACGTCACAGCCAATAACGGCGTCTTCAGGAATAGTCAGTCTACCAACATTATCACCTTCAGTAGTAGCAGCTGTTTTAGCATGGTCTTTAAAAATGCCACTTTAATGATAGCGCTCAGAAACTGTCGCCTTTAAAATAGCATCTATTTTACCGTTTTCTTCAGAAATATTGTCTTCAATAATGGCGCCGCTCACCAAAACCGTCATCGTGGACAATGTCACGCTAAGATCGTTACCTTTAAAAATAGGGGCCGCCAAAAGTGCCACTGTCGATAACAGCAGCTATTTTAATATCGCCCGCAACCTACAGTAATAGCATCGTCTACTACAAATTCGCCCTCAGTAATTTCTTCTTCAAAAATAAGGCCCGCCTTTAATAGTAGCCCCTATTTTTGATCTAATAAATCGTCTTTAATAATGGTTAGAAAGTGTCACCTTCCATAACAGCAAGTATTTTTGCGTTGTCTTCAATAGTGCCTCCTTTATTACTAGCGCCGCCGATTAAAAATATTACCCTCTACAACATCGTTAAACATTGAGCCCACCAAAATTAAAATCACCACTTTAAATAATAGCACATATTTTAGCAGTCTTCAAAAATGTCGCCTTTAATAATAGCGTCGTTCATCATAAACAACACCTCGAATAGCGTCACTCTTAGCAACGTCGTCTTAAAAATAGCGCATACCAAAAATGTATGCCCAAAAAATGTCACACACTACAACGGCTCATTAAAAAACATAGTAAACGTCATCTTCAGATACTTGCACCTATTACAACGTTGTCTTCAGGAATGTAGCTTTCAATATAAGGGTCGCTTATCAAAAACGTGACTTCAATAATAGCTCTTACTTTTGCGTTGTCTTCAAAATTGTCGACTGTAATAATAGCATCGCCAATCAAAACCGTCACCATTAACAAAGTTGTCCTCAAGCATAGAACCCAACAAAATTGCCACTTTCAATAATAGCATATATTTTAACATCATCTTCAAAAATGCCACCTTTATTAATAGGGTCTCCCATCAAAAGCACCACCTTCAACAACGTTGTTTTTAAAAATAGCTCCCACCAAATACGTAACCGACTACAACGTCGTCACCTTCAATAATAGCACCTATTTTAGCGCGATTTTCAAAAATGTCGTCTTTAGTAACAGCGTCGCCTATCAAAAACGCCAGTCTTGAAAATGTCGTCTCTAAAAATAGCGCCCTCCTAAAGTGCTACTTTCAATAATAATGTGGCCTTTAAAAATGGAGCCCAAAAAGTGCCACATTGAATAATAATTAGCATTGTCTTCAAAAATATCACTTTTAAGAATAGCGTAGCCTACCAAAAACATCACCCTTAAGAACGCCACCTTAAGAAACGACGCCCCCCAAAAATGCCATTTTTAATAAAATAGCAACTATTTTAACGTCGCCTTCAATAATTGCGTCGCCTACTAAAAACGTCGTCATCAACAAAGTAGTCTTCAAAAATGGAGCTCAAAAACTGCCACCTTGAATGATAGTACGTATTTTAGCATGGTCTTCAAAAATATCGCCCTGAAGAACAATGTTGCATTCAACAATAGCGTCGCCTACCAAATCATCACCCTTAAACGACGTCACCCTCAACAACGTCATCTTAAAAAATCTCGCCACCTTCTATAATAGCCCATTTTTTAACGCCTTCTTCAATAATAGTGTCACCTACCAAATCATCACCTTTAAACGGCGTCATCCCCAACAACGTCTTAACAACTAGCGCTACCTTGTATAAGAGCACCTTTTTAACACCACCTTCAATAATAGCGTCGCCTACCAAATCATGGCCATTAACAACGTCACCCTTAACAACGTCGTCTTAAAAAATAACACCACCTTCTATAATAGCACATTTTTTAACGCCACCTTCAATAATAGCGTCACTTACCAAATCATCACTTTTCACAACTTCGTCTTAAAAAATAGATCCACTTTCAATAATAGCATAGTTTTAACGCCACCTCCATAATAGCGTCACCTACCAAATCATCACTCTTAAACGACGTCACCCTCAACAATGTCGTCTTAAAAATAGCGCCACCTTCTATAATAGCACATTTTTTTAACGGCACCTTCACGCTAATAGCGTCGCCTATCAATAAAACATCAACCTCAGCGTCAGCTTTGAAAATGGAGCTCTTTTTGTACGATCTTCAATAATAGCGCCTATTATATTGTTGTTTTCAAGAATGTCGCCTTCAATAATAGCGTCGTCTACCAAAAATGTGACCTCAACAGCGTTACCTTTAATAATAGCTCCCACAGAAGCATGTCCTTCATTAGTAGCTTGGTAGTGATGGGCATAACCGGACAATTTTCATAACCGAATTATTTGCATTCGAATGATATTAATAACCGAATGATTATTTAAATAATCATTCGAATAAATTTTGGCTCTCGATTCGTTTCGATTTCGCCAGTGTGCCGTTTACGCGGTTCAGCGTCATCTGCATGGGCATCGCAACTTGCAGATAGCAGAGGAACTCAATTAATCGTTAATTATAATAATTGTATAAATGATTTTTATTTGATTTCTAAGGAATTTGTGCAATAAGTAATTGTGGATATGAATGAAATATATCTGGATACACCTTTATTGTTTTCGATTGCTGGCGATTTATAATAATATAATAATAATTAATAATATATTGTTGTATTTGTATGAGTTTTACGACTCGCTATTCTGCATTAGCTCGATTACTCCTACATTCTTCCGATCTATAACCAAAACATAATATGTACATTATGTCTTATGTATTGGAAATTGGTATTTATTAAGAAGTGTAGAAAGAAAGAAATATGCGAGACTGCTTGCTAATCGCAATAAAAACAGTGGTAAAACGTCTTATGTTTATCTATCGGCCGGGTTAAAGGCGGCAAAAAATTGATTTATGTTCATATCATATGACGACGGATCGACCGCGAGCCTCAGCCGGCAAGGAAGCAAGGGAGAAAACTGTAGAGCGAGAGGCCCAAATGGTGTTTTCAGTACAATCTGCCTTGCTAATGGTTATGAGTTATGAATGACGTATTATTTACAGAATTTCGATCACTCGCAGGTCGCTGAGATACGGCACGTAGTACGTATCAGGATGAGGTTATTTACATTCGAATACTTGGAACGAAAACCGAGTTACACAGGTTATTTCAATAACCGGATAACCGATTATTTTTCATTCGAATAAGCCCATCACTTGTAGCTTCTACTGCAATTTAGGCTAAATTCTACATAATCTACTATTTAAAGAATGACATTAAGGCGATTTTTTTCTTGGGCGCTTTATTTAATGACGACGTTTTGAATTGTAACATCGTTGTAGGCGTTATTATTGAATGCTACATGTTTGAAGGTTACGTTAAAACAGGCACTACTGTTAGAGACAGACTACACTTGGTGGGAGTTATTTTCAAATGCAACGTTTTTGTTTGGCAGACAACGTTCTTACCCGGGGACATCTTCCATGGCGCAGTTTTTTCTAATGTTATTAGTAGGCGTGGTTCTTGTTTGACGCTCTAGTACCTCTAAACCGGTAGAATTTTCGCTAGTTGAAGAAACTAGTGAGTTTAATCCCATTTAGTTCATCGAGTACACCTCAAACTCCGCGAGGTGGGGGCTTCATCACCAAATGTGTCCCAAAATGTCATACTGCAAAAGCTCTACTTGAGCTAATGCATCCATAGGACCAGCCTTGAAGTAATTGCTACACATAATTTGAATTGATTTTATGTACACGGTCGGTAGCGTTATAGCTGAACCATGGAAATTCTGCTTATTGTAAGGATACTTAATTTCTCTTTGAATCCGTAGCGATTTGTCTACTGATAAAAAGCAGTAGTGCAGTAGCGTGGTATCTCTTCAAATAAATGAGATTCTCCTAGTTAAACTCGGAAAATGCGCACTCTGTAGAGTAGAACATAGGAATGTTCTACTCTGAAGTCTGAAGGGAACAAAATACTAATTGTATGTTTTGTCAAGTACCATTTATTTTGCTCTCCATTAAAATTCATTTGTTTTATTTCAGGTAAGCAGAGTGCATCTTGAGTTAACCATTTCAAAGCAATACTTGGATGGTAAGTTAAGCTGTCGAAGAAAACATTGAAAGCGAAATTTTATTGTTGTCGATTTGGATTTGAAATAGACCGAATGTACCCATTGTGATGATTAAATGTGACACAAGAAGTTTACAGTTCCACATCCATATTTCGCAAGCCACAATGATCAATGATTTTAGGCTATAAAAGTTATACTGGACACCCATAAATTTCCAAAATATTGGGTCCATATTTATTAAAAATTGCATTCGAATGTTGCATATAAACACCATAACGACGCGAAACGTAGGTAGAACTTTTTATGCATCTTACATGAAACAAAATATTACTTTAATGTTTTTATGGATTATAATTTTATTTCAAATAAACACTGCACAATTAAGGTCAGATTAATTTACGGAATATTGAGCAATATTAATATCTAACCAACATCGTGTCTGTTCAGACGAGCATTCGCAACATGAGCAGGAGGTGGTCAACATAGAAACTTATCCAATAAACTGAAGCAGTTTGTATAATTTACAAAAAACTTATTTTTTTTTGCAGCCGTCAAAAAACGTGACATTTACCCATCGCTATAGATACGCGAAGTTTAACTTTTTTTAACGCGTGGAAAAATAATATTTATTTGAAATCGGCAGTGAAGTACGCCGAAATCGTCATTAAAATACGAGAAATCGGCAGTGAAGTAATTCATTGTTTTACGACTTTTTTGTAGGTGGCGAGGCGACAGATAAACGTCAATCGACCGAACATAACCTACAAAAGTTGGTTAAAATGTTGTAATTTCACGATTCCTCGATTTCAAATAAAACATAGTGTACACCTCGGCACTGAAGTTTCTTTTTATCCCTCATGTGGTTTATTTGCCTTGGCCCTACGGGCCTCGGCAACTAAATCCACATTCGTGATAAAAAGTTATACTTCAGTGCCTTGGTATACAAACTACTATTTTTCTATAGCACATGTTAAAGTGTGCTTTTATCAACTCAAAACAAAAGGTCAAGTTTTACTTTAACAGCAAGGGTAGATAAAGTATCACTTTAACATCAAGGATAGATAAAGTAATTTAATTTTGTAAGTTTTGTTTAAATTAAATATGACAGCTTCGTATTATCGTAGCAACCCAATCTAGCTAATGACATTTTGAAATGTGATTGACTGTCCTTATTTTCTTTTGAAATTGTTAAAGTTCTTGCTATAGAAAAAAAATGTATTATACACGACGATAAAGTTATTTCTATCCACTCTTGAATCATTAACGTCTCGACTTCGTCTCGACGTTAAACGATTCACTCGTGGATAAAATTTAAATTTATCGTCTTGTATAATAAATTACTATTCTTCACGGCTAGCAGTGAAAAAACGGTTTTAGAACACCATTTCCTTAGTTACAACACATATAAAACGTTACGTACATAATAATATTACTCTACTTATTTGCTATATACGTATATGATTTTGTTGCAGAGAATCTTTTATTCTTTTTTGACGGCTGTAGATAAAACATTGTTTGTATTTCGTGGCAAAATTCGTCTTTTTATGGCGCGTTTGAATGACTTTTCTGCCTCGACCTAACGGTCTCGGCGAAAATTGACATTTTCACGCGCCATAAAAAAACACTCATTTAGCGCACTTAATAATAAAAATTACTATTAATTGTCTACTTATAATGTGTAAGAGAAATGTAAATAATGAAGTTCGTCGAAATATAAACTTTTAGTAGTACAGTCAAATAATAAAATCAGAACCTTAACAGTTATTTGATGGTATTAAGACATCGCTGTGAACTATATTGTAGTACTGAAATTTAAAAGATAGTTTGTTCGTTGTATTTTTTAAAATGATAATGCATTCTAATTTTTTTGAGTAATGACATATAATCTGACGATTTCTTACTATACAAACTCATTCCGGTGTAGCTATTAAATTATCAGGGTTTGTATACAGTGTGACACGTTGCCTTGTGCCTTCGCACTGCTTGTGCTGTGCAGCTGTGATGCTATGTCAGATTTGCGCGCTTGAAGTACATTTCAGATTTAAAGGGGAGAGATAGAAATGTACATCTGCATCCTGCGATAATTAAAAAAGTACTTGCCTGGGCCGAGATTCGAACGCGCGACCTCAGACTCGGCAGTCGAGTATGTATGCCACTACACCATTTTCTGTGTATTATGATTTTGGTTAGTCGTAATTGATTGAGCGGGTATCGCAAACATTGTGAGTTTGTAAAAATTATGGGGGTTGAAAGTAATACTTCAGTAGGTTGTGCCGAAGTATTCTTTTTATTATATTGTGCTTAATACATTATTTTTTCCGTCAATATTTGTTTTTCACGGAAGAAAAGATAATTTTTTAATGTGGCGTAATATTCCTTCTAAGGATATTAATACATCTTTTAGAAATTTTGAAAGACGAGCACTCTTATGTAAAACCTGTAGCTATGCTGTTGCCTTCTTTCTTTTTTTTTACATTTTTAATCCATATATTTTTAGTGTAAGGACGAATCATTACCAATTTTATTAGAACGCCACAAAAAGCTTCACAGAATATCTATAACAAGGCTGTTCTTCGAAGGAGTAGATTATAAGTGTTAATAGGTATAATATCAGCGCCTTTTATGCATTTCGTTATTAGAGGCATGCAAAATATATGGATAGAGTATATGGGCTTTAAAAAGAACGTAACGTTTCTGAGAGCATTTTTATATTCTAGGAGAAGGTATATGTCATACAGTACAGTATAAGCCAAAATGGATGTGCATCTTTATTGTATGTGTTTTTACAAACTGTAACTCCATTTGTCATGGAAGCTGTAAATTTAGAATAATTGAAATATTATTTTTTATATAATTTTTGTACAATTGAAAACAGCAATACCATATCCAAACGGGTTTGGGTCCCTAACATTTCCTTACTGTTCGTTTCGTTTTCTGGAAGGGGACGTTATCGGCTCAACATTCCAAACTTAAAGTTAAGAATATATATAAAAAGATGCCTGATGTATGGAACTTCTGCCAGCAGTAGAATAGTTTCATTTGGGCGAAGTTGCAGGGTAGTTTGCTTTCTAATGATATGTGACATTTTTCCCAATAAGCCTCAACCTCAAGGCCATTTATTTTCATCTTTTTGTTAATGTGATCTTCTATGCTAACATTCTGCCAAGATGCAGTCTCTAGTTACTCGACTTCTTTTGTTTAATGGATAAGATAAATGTGATGTGAGTAGATTTGTTCTCATTCACCTTCTCCACTTTGTAGCCATTTTTCAATTTGGGTTAAATTTATTTGTAGTGTAGCTGATGCTGTTACCGAATCTTCGTTAGCATTGCAGTATCGTCAGCAAGTGTACTCAATTCCGTTTGTAGGTAAATCAGAGTAAAGTATAGATTGGGTCCTAGAACACTACTCTCTGGTATACCCACTTCTATTTCTTCAATGTGGGATACTTCACTTCGAATTTTTTCCAGCTTTATGCATATTGGAATTGTAACGACCAGTATGTTAGTTTTAAAATTCTATTAAAGAGAATTTGTAGGAATTTTGTTCTTTGTTCGTGTAACTCTTTCAGTGTGATTGTCGTTATCAGTTCTTGCCCTGGAGATTTTTTATCAATGTTTTCTCGTTCTCAATCAAATTTGTGAATTGGTGGAGACATATGTAAAGGTGTTTGCAGCTCGGGCTCTATTGCCCCATCTACTTCAGTCGAGTTTGGCTGAAAAACATCTGATAATTAGTCTGCAAATGCTGATACCTTGTTTTTGTCCTATCTTCATCATGAACTTTCTCGGTCTCGTATTGGTGGTATATGCGTTTTTGGTTGCTTGATTCGTTTCGTGGCTTAGAAAATTAAAGGATTTTATCTTTATCGGTGTTGTTATAGACTATTAATCAAATTAATATAAGTATCTTTAAGAGTTTTATTACCGCACTCAGTGCCGTACTTTTTTTATAGATATAAAAAAACTAGAATTTATTGATGAAGTTAGAATATTGAACAATACAAGTTTGCTTATGGCACTTAACGAGACTCGTTTGATTGCCGCAAAATTGTGCTCACGGCCTCGTTTTGGCAATCAAAATTTTTTCTTTAAGGTGCTCATAATCAAACTTGTATCGTTAATATCTATTAGAAGATTCATTACGAATTGTTTCACATTGCACCAACTATATCAGAAAGGTTTGTTCACTTTACTTAGGTGAGTACATAATTCAATTTCAATTTTAAAACAATGTGTTTAGGCCAAACATATTGTTGCCATTTTGCATGTTCTTTTCTTACAAGGTTAAATAGTTCATAACGAAATAACAATTTTAAAATATGTTCTACTAATGTTTTCTATTTTCATATAATGCTAGAAACGATCCTATAACCTCAGAAGTAGCGCATCCTTGGCATCGTTTTGTAAGCACAGATAGTTCGTCTGTTTATTTAGTAGCTTGAACGGCTTATTCCGTTTTGTTGTACAAGTATTCGAAATATGATAATGTTCCCTTTGTGTGGTAAGTAACATACGATCTTCATTACGTTTGCCAGAGCGAAATCTTGCTGATAAAGCCAATCTTACAAGCTAGATTTACTCACTTTCATTAAATATTTCTCTGGAGTATAAGGTGCAACTTTTGAGTTGGGAGAAAAAATGAAATGTATGTTTCAACGAAATCAACACTATAGATTTGTTGCAAACGAATAAATGGCTCGGGGAAACTCGATTACCTTAAAAATAGAAATTTAGTAATCTATTAGTTTTAATGCGATATCGGAAATCTCCATATTTTGCACAGGCATAAAATTGTTTCGTGTGTTCGGAATTTGATGTAGGAAATTGAAACATAAAATAATTGCGTTCGGACCAACTGCAATAGAATATCAAATACCCCACAATGTAATATGGCGTGAGCAAATGGGCAACTGAACTATGAAGTTTCAAATTGGAAATATCACAGATACAGGAGTTGTCGGTTTGTAAACTAGTTAAAATCCCTAATTTGGTGATTAAGGAAATAGCAGTAACTGGAACGCAAATCATTTTAAGATTTCAGCTGTTTGAGGATGGTTGTTTAAATGACCTGCAAGGATACGCGATTGTGATGGTCAGAAAAATAATTATTATTGTTGAAATCAAACCTTCGATTTTTGAAATATCAGCTGTTTAATCAGTGTCAGAAATTTGTAAAACATTCGATATACGAGCCCAGTTACAGTCGTATTAATTTCAATGGCAAGGAACATAGTAACGGTTCGCGTATTAATCTGATCCAATTTTGGAAGTATCGCATGTCCTGATAATAATCGTGGAGTATCGCTATTGCCGGTTCTTCTTATTTTCCGTTCGCAATAAAACGTCCCGTAATTGCGTTAAGCCATTACATGGCAAATTAAACCGAGCGGGGCGCGAACTTGATCCAAGTTCGCAGCCTGCCACCATACAAAGAAGCCGCATTTGCATATTAACCGGAAGAATTTTTCCATATCCGGGGCGCATCGCGCACGCCGTGTGGGGCGCGACCGGGAAAATTAAATAAACTATGAACTTAACAGCGTTATGAGGCGCTCGACTTCTACAACTTTTAATTAACTTTGCCTGCGCCATCCAATTTAACAAATGCAACGAAACTAAATGCGGTATCGGCGCGATCCGCGAGCGCTTCTTTAACATCTTCCCGGAGAAAATAAATAACCGGCCACACGCGCGATGCTTTAGTGACTTGTTACACGCTGACAGAGGTGTAAATTACGGGCGGCGGCCACTCAAATGAGCCTGGAAGTTAACTTTGGCGGAATGCCAGAGGATTGACACAGGACTACATTATCCTTGTTAATGTCCGACGCGAGACACATGTAGGGCGCCGCCGTTCCCACGAAATAATGCAATCCGCCCCCATTTGTTGGGAATCGGATGGCGTAATTAAAAATGGTGTAAGTGAAAATCAATTGGTTCCGGCAGCTACACATAGGATGGTCCACAACTCGATGCCCGTAGTGGAAATACCGAGTGATTTATTAAAAACTCAATTGCATCAGGCCCTGGATAGCCTTAATCAGTGGGCAATACTGAAATGTATTGTTGTGACACTGTAAGTCTATGTCAAATTCGAGGTTAACAGGTTAGGTTTTGCGTGAGTTTCTCGAGTTTTTATAAAATCCACTATATATCTTTCTGGTGTGACTTTGAGACGATAAATCTTATTAAGTCGAGCTATACGCTTCACTTTTTCAAATATTTTTTCAACTAATGTGGATTCAGCAAGATAGGGCAACGACTCGTTTCTGCAAAAGAAACGCAATTTGTTCACATAATCTATTGACTTCAAAACACATAACAAAAACCGAAATAAAACTAATTAACCCCCTAGATAAACCTATGTGCGAGTTAGCTGGATCTGTTTGAACACCTATCAAACACACAAAATATTATTAAAACTGCGCCGAAATAACTATCATGAAAAGCACAAAAATCAAAACGTTTAAATACTATCCTGGCTAAAGCCAGCCCTGTTCAAATTTGAGTGTATTTAAAACCGTCATCCAACCCTGGGATGGCATATAACCATACTTGATGCTGAAAAGTTCCTCAGATGTTAATGTCTGATACGTCACGAAGGTGTCGGAACTCTCCAAAGAGCACTCTTTGGATGATGCACAATTTGTGTGCACACCTGCACTTTAAAAATTGTTTCGGCATTATTTACTTTCTGCAGGTTTGTAGCCGCTTCTATTTAACTCGAATCTGGCCGATTTTCATAAAACGCTGGTTTGGAATCGCAGATACTCACAGCCGCCTGCGAAAGGTGCTTCGAAGTTGAAATTCTTCTTTGTCCCGCGAACAGGCTTGGACGTGCATTTCTCGCTGCTCACGCGAAATTAAACTGCTTCGCGTTCATTTGATACATTTAAATACAACAGCAAATTTAATGTACTATAATAACACATGGAAAATAAAAGTTGGCATTAACTTTTAAGTATGAAGATAAGCACCGCAGGCTATGAAAACTAAGACCAGTTTCAAGACATGTGTTTTTGTGTGAGTCGAAAAACACTCATGAACGTAGCAAATGGTTCTCTAAGTACGAGTACCAAATATTCAATGTGGTTTCAGCAAGATGGAGGTACCAGAAGTGTTAGCATTGTATCTTACAGTCTATCGTTGACAAAATCGTCAAGATGGAGATTAATGTATTGAAAATTACAACCAGAATTAAACTATTTTGTTTTAATTAATAGCGATGCCAATATATTGTAACTAGGGCACCGACAAGTGCATAATGTATATTTTCTGCGTATTGGAATTAAACGACACCAATTGCATTTTTTGCATATTTTAGTACTTTCGTGCATATGGATACATTGAGTGGATATGTTTTTGTTTTGTTTCGGAAAGTGATCACTTTTTACTTAATCTGCATTAATATTTGTATATTACCGATATGTACTTGCATCTTTCGCCAGAGGATTGGTAGTCGGGAATTTGCTATGAACTTAAAGTTGAAAAAACGCAATTATAAATAGAGTAGTAAAGTGAAGGTAATACGTGCCTGTAGAGTTGGTATCACAATTTGAAAACTGTTTTATACATCTTGCTCAAAACGTTTCGCTTTCCTTTATCAATACATTATTGTGATGCCATGCAACCAATCTACTGAATCTCTCAATTCAACATCTTCGAATTTTCGTGTTACAAGGGGGATTTTGTTTAACCCCACTGAACTGGCAGGGTGCTAGTTTATAGTAGGGCGTTAATAAGAAATGCTTCGGATAGGTCAGAGCGGGGTAGGTTTCGATGCAGCTGTAGCTTTAGTTACAATGTTTAAAACAGTTTAAGGCGTCAAGAGCCAGTAGAATAAAACCTGAAGCAAGAATAATTTACATCAATAATTGTGATATAAATAATACGTGGTTTGTTGGAATCGAGACGCGACTCATAATTCAAATTATTATACAAATCATTGCACGATATTCAATAAAGAAATGCACACATAAAGGGATTTGAAGAAATAGAAGCACTTGGAATCCATTCGGACGAAGTTTATAACCTTACATAGTTTTTAAAATAATGAGCTACACCATGAACCAAAAAGAAGTTATTTAATGCCATTATTCAATTATGGCGTAATAGTCGTAAAAAAAGCCGGAACACGACGTATTTATAAATGAAGCAAGGTTTGCCCTATTAAAATAAAATAAGCTCTTCGCACAATCGCGGGGTGCTGCGTTTATCATTGAAAAACCCGTTTACTAATCTTAGCAGACAGCAGCAAGTACAGAATAAATCCGAGAAATAAACAAAGCAAATTAAATTGGTAAACAACAGTTGATTGTTATTTAAAAATCAGGATGAATTTAAAATTTACAATAAGTAACCTCTGTGTCAAACTCGATCTTGCAATCTATGCGATTCGAAGTCGCAGAGAGAACGCAAGGGTGATTACTTCGTCTACGTGCACTCAAAACGTTGAATGTAAAAATCCCTGATCTCCAATCGTAGACCATTTGTGTCGAAAATCGTAAAAATCACATCAAGCTAGAACGCAACTGTTCCACCAGGTGCTGTGGTTTTCCCGCCTTTACGCTTTTCGCAGCTTCAGACGGTAGACAACGCACACCAACATATGGATCCTTCGGCGTTTGCAAATTATTACAAGTCCCTCAAAGTTATTGTGTTACTTGGAAAATGGGAAAAGGCATAGCAATAAATCCGTCCAAACGGCAGACCACGTGAGGACAAATATACCGTGTGAATAATGTAAAACTATACATTGGCAACTTTATTTTAGCATTAATCAATTTATCCATACTAGTAACAATTGTAGGTTTTGAAATTACACTTAAATAATTCAGTTGTAATTAGTTTCCATAGTCACTGTGTTTTTATTTTGTTTACAAACACCATGGTAATATTAAGTAAATGCCCTGTCTAATTTTGCCCAATTCAGACATTTACAGTCTTACATTACTCTCACTGTATATAGCGCATGTACACCTTTGATTTCCAGCTCTCTCAAGGAAGAACGCTAGTATGAATTGAATAATATTGTTAGATTTATAAATTTAATTAATATTAATGTTAGATGGAATGCCTATAATACTCGTAGGTACATTTACCCTTCCTAATTGTTGTAAAATTCTTAAGTGGGTAACGGGTCAAATTCTTCCCCGTCTACTTTTCTCTAATTTACCGTTTTTGTGGTCATTTTTCTGATTCCTTCGTACAGTAAGACATTGTGCTTAATGTTTAGAATCGTGCTAACGTATGTAACAAAAGTTTTGAGAACTAGCTAATAGAAACTATAATTGTTTTATTTAAATTTATACTACACAAACCTATTCACTTAATATTTAACAATAATTATAATTTATCACATAGAAGCTAAAGGGCCATGGGTTTCAATGATGAAATCTTCGGCCTAATCTTTTCGTTGAAACTCCCTTTCGATTTTTTGCAAATTCAATCAGGTTCTGAAGCTTTCGATGATTCAAAACTTGAGGGCGGCCCGTTTTGGGAAGATTCATACACGGCAAACCTTCCTCACATTCCCTAATGACGGGAAAATATTTTGGTTTCTATAAATGGCGACAATGTCACGTTTGGGCATATGCCCAATCAAGTTGTAAATACCTTTTATCTTCATCGGTGTTGTTATAGACTGTTAACCAAATTAATTTTAGTATCGTTAAGAGCTTCATTGGATATTACCGCACTCAGTGCGGTAATGGATAGATATTATCGCACTCAGTGCGGCAATGGATAGTTATTACCTCACTCTTTTTATATAGAAAAGCAGAGTTTATTAATGAAGATATTAGTTATTCTATACAAGTGGGCTAACAGCATGATTAATATACGTGTGTGTAAGCACACAAGTATATTAATGATGCATTATCACACATGTATTGTACAAAATTTTATCTACGACTGCCTAAAATTGAGAAAAGTGCATTAAGAGAAATCTCGGATGTCATTTTCAAAAATATTTTAGTAGGCAAATGTCATTATGTCATTCATTTGACACTATTTCAGTTACGTAATGAAGTCATTACACAACCTAGTTGTGTAATGAAACCATTACATAACTGAGTGGTGTAATGAGCTTCATTACCTAACTGAAATAGTGTCAAATGAGTGACGTAATGCGTTACTTATCCCACTGGAGTAGATAAAATATTGAATACACGTTTGCTTATGGCAGTTGATTGCTTTATTTTTAATAGAAAAAAAAATAATACGAAACTTTTCTCAAAACTTTTGTTACATACGTTACACCTACTAAAATGCATCCTGCTTATCATTTCGGTCCTAGAAACTACTCTTTCAGTGTTTGGGTAGGAGTGCAATCGATTATTTCTTATTTTGTCGTTTAATTAATATCTATATTTGAAACATTTTGAATTAAAGCTAATTGGGTGAAAAGATATAATTACGGCCTGTTTGTTACTGCGGTTGTTGGTGCTGAAAATAAAAATATTCGTACTCTTCCGTAACAAGATCCACAACTTGGATTGTACGAATATTCCCGGTAAACATCCTTACAGTGGCGGTTTGCATTGCATCTTTGACTTCCGAGCTAAATTTTATTTCGCCTCCGGAGCGACACCGCCGCACCGAATCACGTTTCATAGTTAAATTGTATTTAGAATAGTGGCGCGCCTGATAAAGTCGTCGCGCAAGCCCGGGGTTGTGTTTACTCGAATTATAAAGGAAATTGGTTCTTTTTAACTTAATATCGTTTAATACGTCACCTGCAATCGCTGGGAATGAAGTCTTTTTGAAGTTCGCCGGGAGGCAGCTTTTGAGTTTACGTTGTGCGAAACCGGAATACCAAATGTTGCTTTGGAAAACTCCGATTAATCACTTGCTTTGATGATTATGATTTACATTTAGGAGTCGCCTTGATAATTTTCTCCTCGTAAAAGCTGCCATCTTCAATTGCAGGCATGATTCGTCCGCGGCCCCGTCCGTATTAAATTTATCCTTAAATATTGAAGACGGTTCGATGTTATATTATTTGTGTCATTTATTATGCTTTTTTGTTTGGCTAAAATGTGTAGTGCGGAACTGAAAAATTGAAGAAAGCAATAAATTGCTCTTCCCCTAATCAATTTGCCAAAAATGAGAAT
Organism: Agriotes lineatus; assembly: GCA_940337035.1. Taxonomy (NCBI): domain Eukaryota; kingdom Metazoa; phylum Arthropoda; class Insecta; order Coleoptera; family Elateridae; genus Agriotes; species Agriotes lineatus. Next base: position 121,543 of record CALNHX010002784.1, read on the forward strand.
ATTCAGACAATAACATAAAACAAATAAATGCAAACTTTTGTAAATTTAATTCGAATTTTTCCTAGAAGCTGCTACTACTCTGTACGGTTTGAACATAAAATTCTAGACATAATTACAGATAGAAAAATAAAGTTGCATGTAAAACACTTCCTGCAACGAATCGGCTAATGAATTAAACGGCAGCTAAAAGCAACACCAGCAAGTACGGTTCAACAAACATAAACTCTTCATGTGATTAAGTTATTGCTTTATCCATGCATAATTCAATAGCATGTCAATTAAGGAACGTATTATTTCTTGCATTATTTATAGCAGGTTTGTGGAAACTGATAGTCTGAAATATAGTAACATCTCGATTATAAAACTGAACCTCGGTTTGTTATTTTTTCATACAATAATAATATAAATAATAATAACAGGTTACTCTTTTCCAAATTACTGCGGACAACATATTTGAAAGTTTGTTAGTTAAAATATAAAAATTCATAAATAAAGGAGTAATATAAGTATCCAGATTTTCTCATTCTTTTTTTGTAGTTCGCCATACAAAATACATTTTGGAAGGCGATTATTCTCTATCGCAAACGAGTTCTTGTTACGATGTCGATAACAGAGTGGCATTCTGTTTTTTAGGAACTTCTCCATTTGAGGCCAAATGGAAACATCATATATTCTTGTGCGGAATATGTTTTTTACGTAAGCTTGTTTTGACTAAATGTAGCTTCTGGTAGGTTACTGCTTGTGGAAGAAAATGTAGTCAGCCGAGTCGAATATGATGGATTTGTTTTTCAACAAAAAAACTGCAAATAGAACAAATTTCCTAAAAATTTTGTAAAAATGAATCAGCTTGGAAACTTGGACGTTGAATTTTTTGAGAATTAGTTATCAGTTCCTAAATATTTATCTAGGTGGCTGTCGAATTGCATTTTTTTCTACAGTCATGGTCATTTTGTTCGACTAACGTTTTCACCACGAACGGTTGAGCCGACATATTTTTAATTTTACAGCTACAGATAAGATTTTATTGTCTAACAATTTGTTCAAGTAAAATTTAAAATGCAATCTGGCCAAGCTAAAGTCTAAGGTAATGATTAAAAAATGTAGTATTATAATAGAGTTGATGTTTCTGTTAAATATGAACACTCGAGTCCCTAAAGTGATATAGTCAAGATTTAGATGGTATTAATAATATTGTGATTACTAGTGTGGTTTGGGATATTGTAATGTTAGGTGAAAATCACAAAAGTGGAAATTTTCAAATCCATAACTATGTTGCAATTTTAAACACTTCATTTACTCGAAAACGAATTAAAAGACATTTTTGTACATTAGGGTGTGGTCCAGATTTAAGTTTTTCTAAAAATCTATCTTTACTGCACTGGAGAGCAGCGGAAAGCATTTGCTTTTTTGTGAGCCTGGTAAAACTACATAGTATCCACATAACTGATGTGGTCTCCTTGTTTACATCTGCAGTTATTAATACATGAGCCTGATCGTCCATGAAGTAAGCTGCTCCGTGCACAAAGTAAGCTCGACGTTGCACGAAGTAAGCCGATCGGTGACGATGAAAACAACACACGCAGGCAGGCAAGTACGCAGGCACAACAGGTTTATAGATTATATGGATTACAAATATGTTATGCGCTTTTTGTAATTAACAGATATATTTCTGAGAACTTCCCGAAAGGAGTTCGAAGGTTAATTAATGAACTCCAATATATCTGTTTAATACGGTGAGTTCAAAAAGAACTTACATAAAGGTTGGCCATGGAATATAAAAGTAATGTCAACAGCAAGCTTTAGAATTAATTAACTATGATCACTGTTGTTGTTATTGCACCTTAAATTTATATTATACGCTGATATCCTAATTGAAAATTCGAAAGATTGCTGTTTCTAAAGCGTGCTGTTGACATTAGTTTTATTATGGCCAACCCTTATGTAATTTCTTTTTGAACACACGGTATGTATGCAGAGGATTATCCAGATTAAACTTGACCAACATCATATTTCAAAATCATTACGTTGTAACTATGCAAGAGTATACAGATTGGCTGCAGGTACTAAGTGCACACGGTAACTAGATCACAAGGATGTGTTTGTTGCTTAACAACCACTTAAAATTTTAAACCGTCTCTGTATCTATTTACCGTGTGTACCTGGTACCTGCCGACAATCTGTATATGATTAGATACATTTCTAAAACGAGTGTAAATTTGGCACTTTTGTTCCTATATCAAAGCCAACTGGATCAGTTCGTCAGATATACAACGCTTACCGCTATTATTATTCAGTTCATTGAAGGCAACAGTAATTAAGTAATGCACCTTATTTTTCATCGTTTTAAAGATATTTTGATGTACTTTCAAAACGTTAAAACAACTACTATAATCTACATACTTTTATTCTTTTTACAGATATTCAGACATTTTTCTTGTATGCCATAGTCGTAAAAGTTGATAACTTTGTTCTTTGCAATTTTATTTTCTATAATATACAGTTTGTTTCATTCCCCACCTACGCACTCTTGTAACTTCCTTATTTGTCAAGTGTAAAACTCTTCAAAACAATCATTTTTAATGCTTTGCAATAAAATTATTTACAACATTTAAAAATAAACCTTTTGAAGGGTAGCATATTTGACTAAAATTTCAAATCAATTAGTAGATAATGAAGAAAACTACGGGGGCGTGAAGGTGAGAAATGAAAACACCCGGTATATAAAAGCGAGTGAAGCTGCGTGCGTGCATTGTGCTGGATCGTCACTGTTCAACCTTGCCTCTGCCGCGATTAGGCTTCCACTTTCTCTTTCTTCATGATACTACGATAAGCTTGTGTTACATAGCCGAGTGGCTAAGGCGATTAGGTAGAAATGATTCCCCCTGGCATCATAAGTTAGAATTTTACTGACTGCAATATTTTTATCTTTGCGTTGTTTCGTTTGACTGTCTTTTAGAATATGTAGTATATTACAGCATGAGGGACTAAAGTGCATCATTAAATCCCGCCAGTGAATACTATTTCCCGAGGGCCCGTAGGGCCTGAGGGAAGTAATCACTCAAGGGATTTAGGCACTTTAGTCCCGCGTGGTATACGCTATTTTTTGCACTTTTGGGAACATTATCATCAAATATTTGAAAATTTTGAAATCTGTCAATTTGGAAACTGACAAATACGAATTTTATTAAGAATGTTGTGTACAGAGTGATTTTTTAAAAACTGAATTGAAGCAGGCCCTGGATAGCCTGAATCAGTTGACAGTACTGAAATGTATTGTCAGTCTATGTCAAATTGTAGATTTGCAGGTTAAGTTTTGTGTCAGTGTGTGTCAAATGACAATCAAAACCTAACCTACTAACCTCGAATTTGACATACACTGACAATGCACTTCAGTACTGCCAACTGATTAATTTTAAATACAAATTTTATTAAGAATGCTGTGTACATAAATTTACCATAGATACGGTAACATTTTTACTTTAGTCCCTAGGGGCTAAAGTAATTACTTCTGTCCCTAGAGATTAAATGAGCTACTTTAGTCTCTAAAATAAGTGACTAAAGTGCCAACTTTAGTCCCGCAAGTGCAAAAACATATTTTCGTAACTATTTATTAATTTTAATATTGAATCTGATCAAAATAATCAATAAAAAGAGACTGAGGAATTTGTTTGGAATGGGTACTGCAGAGAGGTGACTGGAAAAGAACTCGAAAAGTAAGTGTACCGCCCAGCCTAGAAGAAAGGCTAAATGTTCGTCTTATGACAAGCGCGTGAAGCTAGTCTTCCAATACGAAGATATCAGCTAGTATACGGTTCAACTATCACGCTGTAGTTTTTCAAATTATTTTGTACAGAAAGATATTGGACGTGTCGTCATCGTATTAACCCCATCGACTTGGTTATTTTAAATACAGTCATTGCTTGATTTTAACCACTTCAGAAACAATTTTTTTAAAAACAAATTCAGTAACGTTTCGACCTGTGATTATATTATCCTCAGGTTTAATTTTGTGTTCAACATTGGATTTCTAGTCGTTGGGAGCTATAAAATATCCTATTTGCAGATAAATTTGATTTAATCTGTGTAACATTGAAAAAAAACACCGACAATTGCATTCCATGATACAATGCAGTGTATATTAAAAAATTAAAATACCTTTTTATTGACCAGATATCTTTACTTAGGGGACTCGGTGGGCCAGTGGTTTCCGCCGCTGCAGCCGAAACCCCAGTGAAATACAGAGCGTTCGAGTGAGAGTTCGACTCCTAGCCCGGGGGTTCCGTTCGACTCCTAGCCCGGGGGTTCCAGTCTCACTTAGTTAAGATAGTATATATAATGCCCACACTTCCTGAAGTAATGTGCAAGCTGTTTCAGGGGGGAACGCTAGAACATCATTGAAAAAAGATATTTTTAGTTATGCACTATAGGTTATTCATTAAAATTAAACAAATTTTAATTATCAGATTTGAACAAAGAACGTAATTAAAGAAGTTAAGTAGTTCATTAGAAAAAATGTGTCCGCGGTTTAACAAATTAACCGTTACTGTTGTTTAGAACGCACAGTTTCAACAGTTGGCGTAAATGATTCGAAACGTTGAGTTTTGAAGAAATGTAGTTTGGAAATTATGAAAAATTACTGATTCGCGTCAATATCCTGTTGAGCAAAGAAAACATGTAGGATCTCGTATGAATTTAAAGTAGCATTAAACACTCAATAATCACCTTTTTTCCAGTAACAAAGAAAATTTAACTGGTCATGGAAAATACACAAAACAAACGTTTTATCGACCAAAGACCAAGACAAAAAAATAAAAGACTCAAAAATAACGATGTGGTATTAATGCAGTTTAGGCAAGTCAATTTAATTTTCTAAAATGTGTTATTTTCCCTTGTTCTGATAACCACTTACCTCCTTGTATGTCGGACTGGCCATAGCTCAGTGGTTAAACATTCTGGCTACTGATCTAAGGCTCGAGAGTTCGATCACCGATCCCGGTGAGGTTTTTAAAAAATAAATATACGGTACCCCCCACCCAAGAAAAGCGCCCTTCCGTGCTTTCCAAGAATACTTCGATACTCAGCATTACTCCGTTTCGCTAATACAATGAAATGCTATGAACCAGTTATTTATCAAAAAAACAAAAAAAACAAAAAAAAATTTTTTTTTGCCGACGACCATAGCGATTCAAGACTTCAGGAAGGTTCCTGGCGACCGGAATGGTGTACACATACGAACATACATCCCCCGCACAGCACGTTAGGCACCCCCCCCCCCCCCCCCCCCAATACGGGGGATTGATCTAGTGGGCTGGGATCTTCACCCAAAAGATCCGCACCGCCGAGACGGAGATTTGATATAGTGGATTCATTAGTCGGTCGGCTCGAATTTTAGAGATATTTGACTCAGAGTGGTTTTCGATATGAGGGAATTTCAATACTTCGTACACTTCGTGTCGAAGTAAAAAATGCTGATGAAAACCACTCCAGAATGGCATCATTCGGAAGTGATGTAAAGCCGTAGGTCTCATGTTACTATGATGTGTAGCATCTAAAAGATCCCTTTGCGAAGGTTAGAACTCTTTAGTTTCGGCAAAATTCTAAGTAGGACTAAGGTACCAGGTACTCTGAATGCCTAGACCTTGTCCACGGGGTTGGCAAAAAGGGCCTATGAAGGACTACTTGGTTGAGATCATTCTCCCCAAAACAAATACTACGTGTTTGTATTCATTTCATTGATGATGTTCTGATTAGATGCTTTTTAAATATTACCTCATGTCTCTGTTACAGGTGTTTCGAGTTTCCTTTAGTTCTAACATGTCTTACGAGCTCATCACATATGAATGTTCTATTGTATTCATGTCTAAACTAAGAGGGGAGGGGGCAGTTTATAATAATTAGCAATTATATTTCTTGAAGGTCATTAAAACGACTCTTGCGACATCGTTCTCATACCCTTCTTCAAACTCGAGCACGATCATCGGCGACACCACATAAACATAATCTCCATTCATTTGTAAAAAGTACAAAGATCCATTGTTTCAACGTTCACATTTGATGGATACCAGTAAAATGTAGCCAACGAACTCGATGATCTCTTAAAAGTTTTGATCCCGTAGCTAATTTGTGCACCTCTCAGTTGGCTTTTTGCGGTTCTCTTCGAATTTACCATTCACATACATTTATAGCACAAACTAAAACCAATGAATTTCTGACTTCTCAATGCTGTAGACAGAATAGGACAGATATTCTGCTCTGACGTAGCCTTCTTTCGCCTAGATTGTGGCCTTCTGATACTGTTGAATAACAGTTTGGACCGTACAACTGTTGATTCCCAGACTTCGAGCAACATAACGTTGGCCTTCTACATCTTTAACCATAGCAACAATCTTTGCGTCTTGTGCTGCCCTGTTGTCAATTTAAGAAAATATTCTAGCATCCTTAACACGTTGACTGCTGGCTTAGACGCAATGACTTAGTGTATAGCTGAGGTATTATTTGCAAAGATAATATATTTCGTTACATTAAAATTTAGTTAATTGGGTGGGGTACTTATGACATAAATATTGTTTTGATTATTTTGGACCAATGACGCGGAACCGCGTCGTCACCATATAGGTTGGAAACTCCGATGTCTGTGCTATTCGACGCGGATCCGCGTCTACTTTTTTAAGTATTTTCTAGCTTGTTGGCATATATGGCATATATTAGTCAAACCAAAGGTTTATTTAGGAAACTACTGCGTTACATACAGGTAAACTCATATATCTAATACTTACTATATTGCTAGCGGCTATGAGTGGGAAACTTGCCAAGGAAGTGAGGCAGACAACCAACTCTTCAATGTATAATGTTGAGCTGTGTGCAAGCGCGGCGGCGTCGTCCGACCAATGGGGAAGTGGTCAAGTTTAAAATTCGCTTCTAAAGGCGGAGTTCGAATTCTCACGCATGCGCACGAGACGCGTTATACTCGAAGTGAGACTATGTCGGCGCCGTAATGTTTTCTGAAGTTTCCAGGCCCTACCAGCAATATATGTGTATTATATATATGGGTAAACTATAAAAAAAATAAGAAGGACCAGCTTCGCTATCGCTCATTATGATATTACACCGTTAATGCAATATTACACCACTATATAAAAAAACCAGAAACTGCATTCAAAGAACGTTTTTGTAATTATTTTGGTATTTGCGGCGGGCACATATCGTAAATATTCGCAGTGACGCGGATCCGCGTCATGATCAGTGAACGTGTTGATGTAATATACTTCTTCAAATGAGAAACCAACCAGACATTACTAAAAGAAGATGCCAAACTACAATTTATAATCAAAAATTTAATGTTTGTTAATTATTTGTTGATCCTATATTTGTTTCTGACCTAGTAGATACTGTAGTTCAGTACTAAGCCTTTACAAACAGTTGCGGCAGATGTAACGCCCTCAGGTTTAAATTAAATGGGTGGCCCGACTGTTTTGCTCGCCAGTGTAGAAACTGTCGGGTACAACTTCGATTAAAACAATTAAATGGCACGCTATAGATATAAGTATATGGGATTTCAAATTAGTATGAGAAGTGATGATGGTTAGTTTTGGGTCGAAACGTTATCCACGTATGTGTATCACTACACACACACACACAAAAATGCATTTTAATGTTTTGGTAAAATGAAACAAGGGTTGTGTTTAAAAATCAAAGTTTATAATAGTAATTTGTAGAGGAAACGTATAACATAATTCAAAAGAATAAGAAAAATTAAAATTCTAATTTTCATGGTTTGTGAAACAAACAAAACGATGTAGATTTGAGTTCTTACCAAATGATGATCTGATATATCACAATATAAAAATTTGAAACCCATACTCCAATTTCAAATATCCCACTGTATAGTAAAAAAACTGAGATGCACTTGACCATATGAAATCTGCTAATTCCCGATTAATTGCATCAAAGCAGCGCAGTTTCGCTCCCTTAGCATCGGCAAACACGCCGGGGAGGCTTTGATATGCAGTAAGTGCCCTCAAAACCCGATCGGTTAATCGAACGATCTGCATGCATGTGGGCATTAGTTGCACGAGTAAGTATAACTCGAAACTAATCGCAATTATAGAAACAAACGCAAATGCTATTATCGGAATGAAGAGGCAGTTCTGGCACGGAATATGCGATTGACCACAGCCTATACTGCCATTAGGATTAACTGCAACAATGGCTTTCATAGATAGCTACATGCACGCTGTTGCATATCTGGCGATTAATCACCAGCCACTTCATAAAACTGAGCCGCAGGCGCCCTTTAAATGTGGCTGTTGGGGTTTGTAGAATGCCGAAGGCACTCTCCCGATGTCGTGGTTTTCACATCTAAAGATGTGCACAAAAATCTTTTGTCGCATTTCATTTGGTAATAAACGGGGCTGCGCGCGCTATTGCGCGGTCTAGCCTGATGTATTTTCGTAAGCGCTGCTTAGCACATTTTATTAAGGTCACTAAATCACGTTAGCTACCCTTAGCTAGTAGTTTTAAGCTTTGCTAATAATTTTCAAAAAGAAACGCGAATTGTTAAGAGTCCTTTTCTAAAATCGCATCGATTTAATCAAAATTCGCTCCGCCCCTCTCCAATGGGGGTCCTCGGGGCTCCTCACCACTCCAAGGGGGGCCCCGAGGCTCCGCCCTTCTCCAAGGGGGCCCTCGGGCCACCTCCGCTCTCCAAGGGGGCCTTCGGTTCTCTGTCCTTCTCCAAGGGGGTCCTCTAGACACCTCCCCCCTTCAAAAGGGCCTTCGGGGCTCTGCCCTTCTCCAAGGGGGTCTTCGGGGTTCTGCCCTCTTCCAAGGGGTCCTCGAGGCTCCGCCCCTCTCCACGGGGGTTCTTGGGGCTCCGCCCCTCTCCAAGGGGGCTCACTGGACTCCGCCCCTCTTCTAGGGGGCCTTCGAGGCTCTGCTCCTCTCCAAGGGGGCCCCGGGGCTCCGCCCCTCTCTAAGGGGGCTCACGGGGCCCGGCCTCCTCCAAGGAGCTCTCGGGGCTCCACCTCTCTTCAAGGGGCCCTCGGGGCTGCGCCCATCTCCAAGGGGGCCCGCGGGGTTCCACCCCTCTCCAAGGAGGCCTTTGGGGCATCGCCCCACTTTAAGGGAGGCCCCGGGGCTTCGCCGCTCTTTAAGGTGGCCCTTGGGGCTCCGCCCCTCTCCAAGGGGACCCGCGGGGCTCCGCCCCTCTCCAAGGGGGCTTTCGGGGCATTGCCCCTCTCCAAGGGGGCTTTCGGGGCATTGCCCCTCTCCAAGGGGGGCCCCGGGGCTTCGCTCCTCTTCAAGGGGGCCCTCGGGGCTTTGCCCCTCTCCAAAGGTGACCTTGGGGCTCCGCCCCGTTCGCGAAATCGAGACGACGGCGAAATTCATGCAAACGCAAATGGGGGACATCGCGTCTGCAATTGTCGTGACGGACACACACATTTGGATCGTTCTCCTTTATTTATATGATGTACTAAACTTGAGCCACGTTACGTAGGCGAGCCATGTAAACAATGATTCTGACAGTTCTCAGTGCGGCTTAAACCAGTTTCACACGGTGCGCATTTTACGTGAACGTCCGTTGTATGTTGCTGTAAAAGAAATTACCGCACAACAAAACAACGCTCATTCCTCCTCTAGTGTAAAGGCGTGCATAAGCGGTATTCGACTTTCTCTTCGAAACGGCCAACCATCGAACGCCTTTCTATCACGTGATTCTCAGTGTTTGGTTACTTGGCTCGTCTTCCTAACTTGGCTGAAGTTTAGATTTCTACATTCAAAATCGTTTCGAAATGTGGTACTTTTCAGCTTAGCCATGCTGAAGTGGTTTGAGGTTAGCAGGTTAGATTATGCGTCAGTCTGTAGCAAAACTGATACAAAACCTAACCCATTAACCTCGAATTTGACAGAGACTTATAGTGACACGAATTATACACTTCAGTACTGCCAAACGCATGATATCAACTGGAGCTGCTTATTGTGCTTTAGTACATTGAAACGAGTTCTATTTAGTTTGGTTATGTTTTGACATTTAGTGTCACTTTTATATAAACATTTAATATTTTAAAGTTCTTATGAAATGGGATAAAATAGTATACGCAACACGTTAGAAAAGTGGTTTTATTGAACTCGTATGGCCGTGTAAGTACTCGCTAACGCTCATAATCAAACCATCCATACTTGTTTAGTAAAACATCACTTTTCTAATCTAGTGGCGTAATAACTATTGTGATATTGTTTTTATTGTATTTTGTTTTGAAAGCAAGTTTAGGTCAGCATTCCAGAGATCGTGGGTTCAATTCCCGCAGCCGTTTGCCCTAATTTACTTTTTTACGATGATTTTATTAGTCAAGTACCTTTTGGGTTAGGGACAATAAATTTATAAAAGGTTAATATTCATCACAGGAACGCAGTCATAACAGGCTACCCACATATACCAGCCTGTATACAACAATTCAATGTTCAGGCAGGAATTTAATATAAACAAATTCAAATTATAATACGCAACGGGGCTTCCCCAATGCGGATCGCGATCTGATTTATGTTTTGCTGATCGCAGTTCTATTAATTGCACTTTGCACCGTTTTAAATAAATATATTCGTATGCAGTTTGCGTTGCAGCGAAGTGATTGTTGTATAGGATATTGTTAAAAGCGCAGTAGGCATGTTTATTCAGCCCACTGTTTGCAGTTTGTAGCAGTTAGATTTACAAAACGGTGCATTGGCTGTAAGCTTTGGTTGTGGATTATTGCAACATTTCCCATAAATCCAGAATATGCTGGTTTTGTTCTCGATGTACACATATTGTGCTTTTTGCTGCATTGTACAAAGTAATAGAGGACGCAAATATGGAACATATTGAATTAAATAGTAGCTGCGGTTTTGTAACTTCGTTTATGTCGGTGGAGAGTAATTGTTTAATTTTGAATAGTAAATGACAAATTATTTTCGGAAAGTTGTATGTTCGTATATGCTTAATTTATACTACCTCATAGAAATCGTTGGTACTAAACAACACATTTCATAATGAAAAATTATAGCTCCGATACATGTTGTTGAGATATTAACTTAGTTTGGATAACAATTTCTTGGTAAAAGTGGAGAAAGTTGTAAAAAGGAAGTTTGGAAATCGTATACCGGACGTTTCATGAAAATCTACAACATATAATATTTACATAAATGATCAAGATGATCTTTATCTTCTGATGAATTGTCATCAACAATCTTGGGCGAGTTTAGATTTCAACTTTGGGCAACTACAATATCCACATCTATCTATAATGACCATAGGAGCATCTGGTTTGTAATGTGTCATGTTCATAACTAAAGCTGATAATTATATGCACCCAAATGTACGAAAATATGCGCATATATATGCACATAAGCTCTATTTTTTTTAAATAAGTAGAAGTATTCTAAATAATGTAAAAATGTTTAACTATGTTGTATGACTATATTTATTTCTATCATTTGTATTCAAAGACGTCATTCATTTTGACGTTTGACTATATAAACATGGACTGCCAACGCCAACTTCGCGTTGTAAGCCAACATAAAAATGAGATTTCCCCTAACCCCGTCAGACTATTATTCAGCCAATACTCGAATTTCGACTCTTGAAATGAATTCTATGTTGGCCGATTCTATATACTACATTGCTTTTATGGGAAAAGTGGGGGGTTGCCAGCAGTCTATGTTTATACAGGGTGAGTCGGAAGGAACGCGCCAAATTCCAGGCGTGTATTCTACAAGTAAAAATAATATTAAAAAACTCAAATGTTATCTGATTTTTATTTGTTTCAAGTTGTACAGTCATAAAGAAAATCCCACACACACATTATTTTCATATTAGCCTTTACATTTCTCGATTGTTTTCAAATTTTTAAGTCTTAAATTAATAATACATTAATAAAAACATTGATTTTTTACAAAAACTGAGTCAAGTTCTCCATAAAAATTTTTGTTTTATTACGCTATAACTTGAAAATAAATAAAAATCGAATAACATTTGAGTTTTTTACATTATTTTCACGCGTGAATACACGACTGGAATTTGGCGCGTTCCTCCCGACTTACCCTATATAGCCAAAGATTTTAACTGGGTCTTCTCTTTCCTCTGCTTATTTCGATACGCGCACTTCACTCCAGCTGCAGAATGTGAAAGTATATATCTCAGTTGCGCACAAAAATTGTAATAATAAATTTAATAAAATAGTAAATTTTACGAAAAAATCTGAAAAAGTTCATACATTACAAATTATTGCTAAATAGGTATAACGAAATATGCAAAATCCAGAAAGTATGCTCAAAAACGTATAAATATGCAAAATATGCAAAATGAAACTTGGCTTAAACGATTTGTTTTCGTATAATTAGTATACATTTGCAAAGAGTTTCGCCGGCATATCAATTATACAAAATATGCATTTTCCATATAATATCAGCTTTATTCATAACAACCCATTATGATGTATGTTCTAACGACCCACCTTTTTGTCAGTAGCACAGTTTCAATCATGCTATATCGCTATACATTGTCTTTTTCAGATATATGGCGTAACAAATCGCATTAGCAAAATGCTTATAATATATGTATGTAATAATTAATCCCGATAATTGGACCTTTTCAAAATATTGAATCTGCAACCTCAAGTTCAGATAAAAATTGCATGCACCATAATACGAAGAATTACACATTCTGGAAGTGAGCAAACAACAGGCTCAAGTTTCTTATGCAATCTTTGCAAGCTGGCAGAAGGAACGCTGCGTTTTTGTGGTACCTGAAAAATTTGCAAATCGAAACATTCTAACGGAAGAAATGCATTACTGGACAAGGTAACCAATTAAGGGAGCTAAACATTTAGAGTCCGATTTCAATTCGTGAACGGTTCACACTTTGGGCTTCCGGGCGTGCCGCGTCGCGACATGAATTGAAGCCGCTAAAGAAAATGTAGAATTTAGTAGTTCAACTTTGACAAAAATGAATTAAATTAAAAATTTGTGTTTGTGGCAAGAGCCATCCCCAGACGGAAGCCGGCCCAATCCTTAATATTTGATCATGCCACTGTAGATTGATTTAATAATAACAAAACCCCCTTACAGCTCAAAGACAGTAGCACATGTAAATGAACCTTTATTACATTGGTGGCAGCAGGAAAAAATTTCTTCACTAAAGTAAACATTGCTAACCATTATTACATTGGTGGACGCGGAAAAACTACATTGGAAATTAAAGTACACATAACTAATCTGGTTTAGCCTTGTTTAAAATGGAATCCCAACCGAGTAACTTTTCAGGAAGTGGAACTTTCTTAGACGTAGCATAGGAGAAAATTTCGATAATAGTATATTACACAAAAAAGTTAAGTTTTACTAAACGAATCTAGTTTGATTGAGTACAAGCGAGCGAAAAACTACTTTTCTTTACACGTATGAATAATATGTAAGTCGCCGGGTCAGGTTTTGCGTCAGTTTTGACACAAACTGACAGAAAACCTAACCTGCTAACCTCGAAGTTGACACAAACTGACACAAAACCTAACCTGTTAACCTCGAATTTGACACAAACTGACACAAAACCTAACTTTCTAACCTCGAATTTGACAGTGACATTACCATATAGTAAAGTGATATTTCTATCCACCAAAGTGCCACTTTATTAACCGATTTTGAATTTAGTAAAATAGCACATTATTATACAAAATGCGAAAAATGATTTTTTTACGCTTCCAACATTGTCTTGTTTATAGGAGAGATTAGTAGATTATATTATAAGTGAGAGAAATGCATCATTATTTGCGAGTGAGAATTTTGAATCGCGATTGCCCCAGCACGAGCGATACAATTTCTCACGAGCTTATAATGGCATTTCGCTCACGTGAGATATACGACGTTTTATCTTACAGTAGCAATTCATATGCCTAAACAGTTTGAGCCGTCAGAATATGTCGCAAAACAGACAATCGATAGTTACAGTAGCACCTATTGCCATACATTATACAACTGTTTTCAGTGACTAAAATGAAGTTTTATTCACTAGTGGGTATAAAGTACATTATACAACTGTTTTCAGTGACTAAAATTAAGTTTTACTCACTAGTGAGTATAAAAATCTTTTATACTCACTAGTGAATAAGACTTCATTTTAGTCACTGAAAACAGTTGTATAATGTATGGTAATAGCTGCTACTGTAAGATAATAGTATATTATGTTATTAGGAGCAAAAGTTATATTTTATGTGGCGAGGCTGGACGGGTTATCTGCCGAGCCATATAAAGATAGTTTTGCTCCGAATAACATATAGTATTTTTTCTTAAAACATTTTTATAATAAATTATTTACAATTTTGTGAACAAATTCGAAGAAAATTACTTGATCTCGTCAGCGGCAGATAAAGTTGTCAGCGGCAGATAATAAGTTTATCTGCCGCTGACGAGCGGCAGATAAAGTCGTCAGCGGCAGATAATATTATCTGCCGCTTGGCAATAAAGTGACAGTTTAGCATCATCAATCCAGCAGTAAAATGCCATATTTTACTGCCGTTTGAAGAAAGAAATATTTTTTCCCGCTGCTGGTCATGTAAGTCAGTGCTACATCCTTAGTAACAAAACGTGTAAGTCGGTGATTATATTTGTTTGCTGCTTTCGCTTGACTACGGAACTTAATATTATTATTAAGTTCCTAGGATAATAAAATTAGCAACGCAAGATACAGACTTGGGCGTTTTGTTTGTAATTGCAAGTGTTTATATGACATGTGACACTCACAGGTAACACGACTCACGAAAATTAATCCTGGTGACAGATGACAAACCAAACGATTTTTTCAAAAATTAATTATAAAATAAGAACATTTCAATAAGCAGCGGGAAAAAGACAATAAGATAACTCGCAATGTATAGTCTATTAACATTTTCGGCAGGCAATAAGCCGCGACTTCATCTTGGCTTGTAGTTGCCTACCTCAAATGTTAATAGATCCTTACATGCCTTGTTACTTAAATAGCTATAATATTTCATTAAGTGTGTCCTAGGAACAATCACTTGCGTATATTAAATAATAATTTTTGTATTTAATAATATTTTTACTATTTTAACTATAAAATCCATTTTTCCAATTCCTGTTTGGAATGAAGTTGTTGCGAATAAAAGGGTATACATACCACGTTGAAAAGTTTAATTCCTGTCTCGAGATTGACAGTAGTGAAACACTTTCCACCTCGGTATGATATATACTATTACAAAATGGTCACAAATATAATAATAACGACTAACTATTTGTATAAAACCCTTCGTTACACTGGGTATGATAGCTTCAACTGTATAAACTATAAAGTTTTAGAAGTGAAAATGAAGTTATACTAACGTCTGGATAATGATGACCTCGTTACATAGAGAAGTGGATCGTATTTGTCTTCTAAATTATATGTTGTGTTGTCATATGTCTTTTTAAATGTCCACGATGATCTTTACTCCCTGATCAACCGCATACTTTTGTCATTGACATATTAGGTAATTTGGATTTCCACTTTGTACTACATACACATCTATCTACAGTGGCAAAGGGAGCATCTGTGCCATTCTCTTAACATGTAATTTATGCGTCTTCTAACGAATCACCTTTTTATCAATAACGTATCTTTAATCCTGCTATATCGCTCTCGCTCTATTCTTCAGATATATGGTTTTCCATAATAATTTTTAGATAGTTATAACTTCGTAGCAATTAAAAGTTGATGGAATTTATCTTCTAATCTAAACTATATGTTGATGTGATGTAAATGACCATCTTCTTTATCTTTTGATGAATCATTTTTTTGTCATCAAAGTTTTAGGGAGTCTAGATTTCTAGTTTGTACAACATGCATGTCTATCTAGAATGACAAAGGGAGCATCGGCGCAGCTAGTTTTTGGTTTTTTATTGTTCCATTCTCTTACCATCTCATCTATGTACCATGAGATAAAAAAAATGAATCTGAGCTTGATATGTGTTATACGTTTGGCAGTACTGAAGTGTATTGTCAGTCTATGTCAAATTCGAGATTTGCAGGTTAAGTTTTACGTCAGTCTGTGTCAAACAACAAACAAAACCTAACCTTTTAATCTCAAATATACGCATAGACTGACAATACACTTCAGTACTGCCAAACGTATAATACATATCAAGGCCTGCTCAGAATCATTTTTTTATCTCATGGTATCTTCTAACAAACGACCTTTTTGTCAATAACGTATCTATCCTGCTATATCGCTATATATAATCTTCGTCAGGTATGTGGTTTTCCATAATAATGTCTGAATAGTGATATCCTCGTAACATCGAGAAGTTCATCCTATTTTTCTTCTAAACTACATATTGTGTTGCCATATATGTGCTATTTAAATATGATTGTCTTTATCTTCTGATGAACTAGATATTTTTGTCATCAACGTCTTAGGGGAGTTTAGATTTCCACTTTGTACAACATGCAGATCTATCTGCAGTGACAAAGGGAGCATTTGTGTAGCTAGTTTTTGGTTTTGAATATGTCATTCTCTTAACATTTCAGCTATGTATTTTTTAACGAACTAGATTTTTGTCAGTAACTTTGTATCTTAGATATACGGCCTTTCATAATAATGTCTGGATAGTGATAACTGATGCCGTTGTAACATGTAGAAGTGCAATTTGGTTGTGCATTTTTCGTTCAAATATTTAATAGTACTAGTATGATGCCTTGGCAGCAATATTTAATAGTACTAGTATGATGCCTTGGCAGCATGTAGTTCTTAGTTAGTTTCCAATGAATTACATGCCATCAAATTTCTGTTGGCAATGGTACCTGTTGTAGTCTTCAACCCCTGACAAGGGAACTTCTTATCAGTTTCGACGAACAGGGCTAGCCACTTACCCGGCTTAAGAGTGAGGGTTCATAGAACCAACACTATGTGGAATTAAACCAGCCATTGACTTAACATAAGGGGAAGAGAGGAAGCTAAATCGTCGTTAGAAAACTAGTCATCAGTGCTAATATTTTCGATAATAGCTTGTTGGTGACATGGAAAGATGCTTCCGTTTATCCCTTAATGATTTTTTTTCGCCAACTACATATATTCCAGTATTCAAATATCTCTTTGCTATTATTGATTCCTTTATAGTGGTAGCTTGAGAACATGTCCAAAAGGTATTTCGTGTTTCTTGTTAGGTATCTTGCTTTTTGCATCAGGAAATATGTCATTAGCAATGCTGACTGTGTAATACGATATAAATGACCTCATTTGTCTTCTAACAAACCCTTCATTTGTCTCATCAATGTGTTCTTTGTGCAGCAGTGATTCATCGTAATATATTATATTTTTACATGTGTAATGTTTCGATCCAGAATTATTTCTTTATTTTGCAATGAGATATTTTTGTTTTCAGCTTGTGTCTATAATATATGTCATTAAACACTGTTTTTACTTCCGTCGTCTAAAAGACGAAGGAAGTATTGTAATCGCAAAAAAATCACCTTCCGAGATTTGTTCAGATCTTCACGTTTCAGAGTGCCTTCATGATGAAAAACAGGTTTTCTCAATTCCGTCTGTCTGTCTGTCTGTCTATTGGCAGTATAGCTCAAAAAGTATTTGTCGGAGGAAGACGATATTTTGCATACATATTATATCTACATTGCATGAAACCGGTACAATTTCATACATATATATACATGGCGAGCACCTGAAACAATAAAGTTTTGTTTATATTTGCGTTAAGTGTGAAATAGATTATAGTATTTAACATTACAAGCCAGGTAAAACAGGTTTTACTGGCGATAGGATTGGGATGACTGGCGAGCCGTTAGGCGAGCCTGTCATATCCTTGAGCCAGTAAAAATGGTTACCTGGCGTGTATTGTTGAATGTTTTATTTGTTCCTCACTTGTAAATAACTAGAAATTCACCATTTATTTAAAATGTCAAACTGACAAGCAACTAAATTAATCAATATGACACATACTAAGGAAGACAACTCTGGCTTTGCACGCTATCATTTATCTATGAGCACGCTTGTAAAATATAACTGGCTAGCCAGTAAAAAATTTACTGGCTAGCCAGTTAAGAAACATTTTCAAGGTGAATACAGTGACTTGATAAATTGATGTTTACAAGTGAGGAACAAATAAAAGTAGTAATTTGCACATAGAGCAGGCCTTACACTTGACGAAAATATAACCCAACAAATACAAGATATGGTCGCAAAAAATTCAAAAAGTTTCAACAATAACACCGTTCGCTTAAATAGAGCCGAGCGTCGCACACATAACAGCGATCCTGCATGGCGCAGTTAAATCTATCTGACTATCGACGATTGTATCCGCAGGTGATGTAGATCGAATCCCTCCCCGGTAATTTTTTAAATTTGATAATTGATTTAATTTGCATAATGAAGCGTTAAGATATTGTTAGCTCTATTTTCCTTTGATTTTTAGGCCGCGAGCCGCATAAATGCGTAAATCCCAAACCTTAAAATAGATGGGAAACGCATATTTGGGCGAGGCATCGACGTATATTGTAAAAACTATTGCACATAAATATATACATCCTGCGTATATGTTTAAAAATGGATAAAGAAATTTTTAGTGAAATAAATACATATCTGCATTGGATTACTGGTGTAAAAAATATAATTAATTTTCTTAAGACATGCCCGGCGTGAAGGGTAAGCCAGCTGAAATCCAACGATACGAACAGGACTCCGTAGAGTAGCAAGAAATTGGTCGGTAGATTTGTTCGCAGTCGCAAGCGCCGCGGTTCAAATCCCTCCGGTAACGGATTTTTTTTTATTTGAAAATTTATTTAATGTATTAGAAATGTGAAGATATTTTTACTCTTAACTTAATTTCATTTTTAAAATTATTTAGTGTCACAATGTCGACGAGGGAATTTCTGGGTAAAGCCGTTGACAGATTTTTTAATTTGATTCGATCATCTGTGCTAATGGCAAGATAGTAGTGGTGGTCTGGTAGCATGCAGAAGATGATCTCACTTATCGTGTAATGAACCATATATGATTTTTGTTACCAATTTATATGTATCGTATTATCATATACTGTGTTTTCAAATATTTATTTATCAATACTTATTCTTGGCAGCCCGATATCATGTCAATGCAGATTTGGTAGTGAACTATAGTAGTGCATATTGATCTACAATTGCGGACAAAGAATGGGAAAACTAATTTTTATGCTTTGTAAGTACGTATTTTTTCATGTCATCGGATCATAGTCGTTTTTAGTCTTCCGACTGGTTTGTAACAGTTCTCCACATTCGGCGATCTTGTGTCATTTCTTTCGGTTCCTTGTAGGTGCTTGCGTTTGCATCACTCATTATTTGTTTGATGTATTTCAGCCGTGGTCGTCCTCTTTGGTTCTTTACTTCTACTTGTCCTTTTATGATTGTGTTTAGCATGCTTTTATTTCGTAGGATATGGTCTACATAACTACAACGTTAAAAATTAATAAAAGGCGAGCACTAGATTAGCGTTGGTGTTTCCATTTTTCTTGTCACAATAGTACTTGTTGATAATAGTACATTATTATTAATTATCTGTCATCAGTAGGATGAAGATGTTGCTGTTTAAGTAATATGTCGATAAAATTTCAACTAAAATATATAGAGACAGAACAACATAAAAGTGCATTCCAAAGTTACCGTATCTTTCTGTTGAGCTTAGCCCGTCTATTGCATATCTAAAAATTCTAATTAAAGCGGTACTCTTTGCACGTAGTTGCTGTTCAGATAGTTCTCTATGATGAATAGAACAGCAGCCCCTGAAATATTAATTGCATTCGAAAAAGCGAGCGGTTAATTAATTAGAAAACAAAACATTCAGCCGCTTCATCAAGCCGACAGTGAACTACCGTTTACCGTGCGCATTGCACACACAGTTTATTAATATTTTCAGCCAGCTTTCATGTTGTGTGTGCTGAATGCACGGTGGTGCGCGACACATTGTTAATAATCGGGGTAATCAGTGCAGCGTACAAGTTAATTACGGAACGCTCCAGTTTTTCGAGCATCTCGCTCGATTGTCAATTAAGGTAAAAAGCTTTTGTTTATATTATCAAGAGGCAACTACCCACTTGGGCAGGCAATTTCATCATTTGGATCGATGGGCACGTGGTGCACGTAATGGGGATGATGCCGCATAATCGAGCGCGCTTTCTGAGCCCGATTTTGTCAATTCGCCACCGGGCGGGCGCCAATTAAAATCCATCTGGTCGAGATTGGCCCAAAACGCAAAAATCCAGCAGTAATTCCGGTAGGTTTAAGCAAATTACGGCGTGTAGCGAGCCGAGTCATAGAGCAAACAATCTCGATTCAAAATTCCAATCACATATCGACTAAATCATTAAAAACCAATTCGGAGGAGTGTGTTCACAAAGTGTACGCAAAACAAACACAACTGTGCAAACAATTTTTTCGAGGGGCCGAGATATTAAAAACGCCCGCCTCGCCTCGCCCATTACCTTTTAATCACCTTCCGTACGAGCGCGTCCCGCAAAAATACAAACGCGGCTAAGCCGGCAAAATCTTAGTTTTCCGTTTTCCGTGCCAGAAACGCCTACCTTATCCATCCAGGCTCGCAAAGGAACAAAGCAAACAAGGTAAATCTCGCGTAAGCCCAAAATCGAATATACGCTCTATCCCATCTGCGAACCCTTTCCGCCCCCGCCCCGCCGCCGAAGAGTCGCCGATCTAATCTTATAGGAAATCGGCGAATATGAAGCGCACTTTGATATCGATATTTCGAGGGCTGGTTGCGAGGCGGCCGCTGCCACCAAATTACTTTCAAATTACGCTCGAGTACTTGCCGAGGACGTTTTGTGAGCGCTCTCTGATTCATTCGAGACATTTCGAATATTTTCCGGCGAAGCCGCGGCTGGAAATCCAGGAATCGGCGGGAAGAACGAAATATAATTGATTTGATGCTCTTTTTGTTTCGTACATTTCGATATATGGGTTGATAGTTAGTTTGATGGGCGATTTCTATAGTCTGCGATGTGATGATGTTGTCCATAAAAGCTGCAGTCCTCCAAACTTGGTATATTGATTTATGAAGATTTTATACGATGATACAACAGTAACAACAATTTTAGCACATTATTGTCAAATTGTTGCTTTTATATAATCTAGATTAGACCTTTCCGATTCTATTACAGTTCCAAAAATCGTCCAATTAGTTGTTATCTGGAAATTCTGAATTTAGCAGGCTATTTCCTGCTTGCCTGCATTTTATTGGAACAGCCCCGGATGTCGATATTCTTCTTACTCCAACTGAGTTACAGTCTTATTAAGTGCTTACCAGAATGCTAGGCCCTAACGTAGATCGCATTACGCACTATTTATTACAGGTAATATATACTCGAATTAAGTTATTGTCTCATAAAAACAAGATTCGCTGAACGCCAAGCTGCGCTATCAGGGAATTAATGCCGTCTACTATGTAACTCGAAAAACTAGCATGATATGAAATTCAAAATACGCAAATTACTTATTCGCCTTGCTGCAGGAAACATTTGCTCTCTAGTTCCTTTATAGGTGTAAACACCGTTGTTCAGTAGAAAATTTCTGTAACAGATTTTAAAAAAAGTTGCTTGAACATTAGTAGAAGCATCAATTGCAATGTACTATTATAGCTATGGATTTTTTGGTATCAACAGTGTTTACTTCAAAGATATAAAGACGTAGGTCGAATAGTAAACTTCTAATTCTTAGTATGAAAAACCACGCATTTAAATTATAGTATGATCAAGAATTATTTTCGTCTACTGTGGCCATGGAATAGTTTTTAATTTATGAATGCAACTATAACTCATTTAAAAATCAAATATCAAGTTTGACATTTTTAAGTGCTAGTTGCATTCATAAATTATTCCATAGCCATACTAGGTGAAAATTATTTTTGATCATACTTTATATTTAAAATATGAAGATAATGCAGACACTTTTACAAACATGCTAATGAGGAGATATATCTGCACTGATTGCGAGTCCATGATTTTCCTACGTCTTTTAGAAATCACAGCTCAATTGTATTATACCAATAACAATTCAAACTATCTAATATTTCGTGTGACTTCTTGAGGAATAACATTCTATTTAATGAATAAAATATTGAAATGGCAGCACGCATTGTACTGGCATCGAATAAATTTAGTTTTGATAGATAGGTATTATCATAGTGTATGTCATTGAACTCTAAAATATTAAATGTTCATACAATAATCGAAGGGCTTCCACTTTTGACGCAGAATGAATATGATCCCTTATTTGCGCTAACGAAGTTTTATGGTCAATAAATTTTACTGTTTTTCCATTAAAGCCGTCGGCAATAGTGACGCAGGCTGAATTAAAAGTTCATTTTTGATCACTTGTTACGTGGACCTGTTTCTCTTCTCTAAATTGTTTTATGCATTCTGTCTGAGCTTTTTAGTTTTTAAATGAAGACGGCGGCGTGCTTGATGATTTTTAAAAACAAATACTGGCATTTTTGGGGTGGCGATACAGGATAAATCCTTTCAAAGCTTAGCAAAATATATGTAATTGTGTACGTTAAAACTTTCATTGAGTAAGGCCCCTTCCTTCCTTAAAAGTTACTGCATAAGCACAGATTGTTGATCGAATAGTTATTAACGTTGTTGTGTGAAAATAGCAACTTATTTCTGTTTAATGACACATCATACGTATCGGGCATCACACCCACAATTATTCAGCCGGTCAAGCGCCTCCAACTCTAAGTGCACTGCACCAGAGCGTTCAGTTAGCTTAACGCTGTTCCACGCGGCTGGCCCAGAGGACTTTAAATATATTTACGCCTACCTGTAGCTTTTGGAGCAACTTTGACGCTGATAGTGCAAGTTGGAATGTCTTGTCTTGCGAAACGTTAACGATTGTTGCCTGTTTGTACTTTCGCTTGTTGCAGAGTTGAAAAGTTTTGAAGTTGAATAAATCAGCTGTAAGTTTTGACAGGAAAACGTATTTACTATTTTCTCCGTGCTCTGGCAGATAGTATATATGCAATAATAATAATAATGTCTGACTTGTGGTAGGAACGTTTTCAGGCTGCGCTAGCGCCTGTGACTTAACCTAACGGATGCCAAGGAAATCACAAACTAGTTGGATAACGTGACTTAACATGTTCTTCTAGGAATGAATTTAGTACCACTATTGCTTGATTACGGACCCGAGTGCCGATTGCGGCTAACGTTGCTTAGCTATCGCGACCGTTTGACCGGCGCCGATAGTGTGGACCCATGCAACTAGCTGTATAATATAGTAAACTGTATGTAAATGAAATTTTAAACGTTAAACCATAGGTTAATTGTAACTCGTTTAATCAAGAGAAATATTGCAATTATTACAGCCAGATTGAAGCAGTAGACAATTTTTGCGTAATTTTAGGAATGCACTGTTGTTACGCACCATATAGTACTTACCTTAATTAGAAATGTTTGTTAAATAGCGGAGTAACCATTTATTTCAGTAGCATAGCACTGGAGCAGTTTGTGGAGTGCAGTAGCTTGTAATTAGTTGACTCGCTTGTTAGTTCCTCGTAACCTTCGGTGTATTGTAAATCCGCGTTCAACTCAACTCCTCGGTCGATTGCGAGTTGGCTCTGAAAAAATCGACGGTTTCTATACTCAACAAGTGCCCATTCTTATGGTAGTCAATTAGGTCTTAACAGCCATTCACTTTTCCTCCAATCGTTCCGCTTCGCCTCCCCATGCTGTCTATGCCATCACGTCAGGTAAGATCGGCCTGTCAAATTAGCATGGATATTAATTGCAGCGTGTTTCTTCAAAGACCTAATTAACCGCCAGCCACCCCTCGCTCACATCGGGCCCAAAGATTAGCTTCTAATTCTAACACGCGCCTTTAACTGTTGCGCGCAAAGCCCTCGCGCCCGTCGTTTCAGCTATATTCCGCTCCGCTTAGATTGTCAGAACCATCGAAAACACTGACACACATAAAGCGGCTGAACTCCCAAAGCGGTGCAGAGCGTATTTGCAATTGATTTGCATACGGGCGGCTTCGTTTTGAAATTTTCAAACGGCGCCTGCTGGCGCTGATACCTCCGTCGCTTCCGTTGCACGCGCCTGGCTGCTGCTTTTGTTGCTGTTGCTGGCGCTAGGTAGGGCTCAGCTAAATGTGACTGAGGTGGAATTTTTTAAATTGTAGAACCCGCTACTTGCAGTTGCTGTGTGTATCTTGCTTCAAAGCAGCAGTTTTGAACGGATCGTAATTATTTAGATTTCGATGTGGACGTGGACCATTTATAAATACGCATACCGATATCGGTTCCATGCTTACCGCCATTTGTCATATTGTCTCACCCCGTTTGTTTGCATTCATATAAAGGGTGTTTTTGAAGGAAAAAAAGTTGTATACGCAGGTACGGAAACCCAGAAACGCTTGCCTGAAGATTTTAGAGTAAATTTTAGTTTATTGTAGAAACAATTGAGTTGCATAAGACGCCGGCACATCGAGAAATACCTCGCTCGTTATAAAATCTTTGTTTTTAATTGTTCGACAGCTATCATTAACCTATAGCTGAAACGCTTGTGGATCTTGTACTAACTACAAATTATTGAAACATGAAAATAAGTCGAAAAATTATGAAGCTATGTAATGTTGCCAAAAAGCAATGTAATGTTTTAAACTGAACAATTTTTACACAATTATTTTGGTCATTTATTTAATTTCACCGTGAAGTTAGTGAGATGCCAGGATCAGATTCATACTCAGATATATAGAAGAGAACACATTAAATATGAAGTATCTGGTCTGCAAATTATGTCAAGTCTTAAACTCAAATTCATTTAGTGACGTATGTTCAATGCAAAATGATAAATAGCAATTACATTTATTCGGGTCGCTGTACGTGAAGCTGGCCCTGGGAGATCTGCAACCCAACATGCATGGACCAGGATTGCTAGGGATTGGTAGTCGGAA
The DNA here is from genome assembly GCA_940337035.1 of Agriotes lineatus. NCBI lineage: Eukaryota > Metazoa > Arthropoda > Insecta > Coleoptera > Elateridae > Agriotes > Agriotes lineatus. Next base: position 146,513 of record CALNHX010002784.1, read on the forward strand.
CGATTGCCGCAGAATAATCGCTTAACGTTTTGGTTCTTCTGGGGGGGGGGGGGGAGGCAGATAATGGATTTGTGCTCGCCTCGGGAGCCGTAATTATCGTCCGGCGGTACGACAGCATCTCGCTGATGCACAGAAAAGTGCCCTTATTTTGGGCGGGGAAATAACTTGGGGGACGCCTAGGTCGTCGCAATCTGCGAGTTATTGGTAACCTCTGTGTAGGCGAATTCGTTGTCGTCTTTTGTGATACAGTGTCGGAGTCCTGGTCCAAAGATGATTCAGGGTTAACGGCGCATTTGAGCGTCGTATCTTGATACTGGATCTCGGCGACCAGAGATACGACGTGAAGAGTGGCTTTTATGTTGACTTTTGATACCGGATCATCGGCGACCAGAAAATCAGGTTCAGGAAGGTGCTAGGGAAAGTTGGGCAAGTGTATTAGGCAAGCTGGGCGTTCTCGTATTATACACTTCTAGGCCTCCTTGTTTGGACTGTTTCCCAAGGGAATTTGAAAGAGATTGCGCGAAACTTTGCTGTACGCGTACTTGGGTCGGTGTAATTTACATTTAATCCGCGTGTGCGGGAGTACGATCACTAATTGTGGAGTATTAGCGACGTACAAATTTGAAACATTATTTTATGTGTAAAATACAAATTTGACCTGATTCTAACGTCACAGCCATAACAGGAAAGCAGAGGGAGAGGAAGAAGAGGAAAACAAGGACGTCTTTTTCTTCATACCGGGTGTCTTAAAATGAATTACATCTAGTATGCTTTGAATTTCCCATAATGCAATCTAAAATTTTACTTGAAATTGGCAAGACTGTAAGTCTATGTCAAATTCGAGGTAAGTAGGTTAGGTTTTGCGCCAGTCTGTGTCAAAAGTGACGCAAAACCTAACCTACTAACCTTGAATTTGACATAGACTTACAGTCTTGCCAATTTCAAGTAAAATTTTAGATTGCATTATGGGAAATTCAAAGCATACTAGATGTAATTCATTTTAAGACACCCGGTATAATGTTGCATATCCGTTGCCATAAGTTTTCTATTGGGGTGAGGCCAGGAGATTGTGCTCTAACACTCCATTCGTTCAACCTTTTTGGTAGAAAATCAGATAATGATCCAAGTTTTATAAGGAGCATTGTTGTATTGGCAAATGAAATACTTTTTCCTAAAATTACGCTAAATCAACATCTTACTCTGTAAATGAGTGTTTTCATTATCCATAATAATTCATTCTACCAACTCACTGTCCAAATATGCAACACCACATTATCACTGGGAAGAATAGGTATACGTTGTTAAAAATGTACACAAACTTTTCCTGCATAGCCATTAGTAGTTAAAGCAAGTTCCTCATCAGTCATCAAATAACATTTTTTATCATTGTTGAATGGTCCATTGCCGATTATCTCATGCCCAGGTCAAGCAAGAAATTCTTTAATTTTTTTACAAGGGAAATTGTTTTTTTTTGTTCAGGTATTCAACACCACATTGTCACTTGGAGGGATTTATGTTGTTGAGAATTTTCACAACCATTCCGTACGTGATAATTAATAGTAAAATTAGGCTCTTCCCAAAAAGAGAAATCTTTTATCATTGTTCAATGGTCTATTGCCCAATGGCAACGAGGGATTCTTGGTTTTTGTGACAAGGGAGGTTTTCTACCACCTTATAACTTGGAAGAATATATGTTGCTAACAGCCTTTTCTGCTTAATAATTAATAGTAAAAAAAATTTTTCATCAACATCTTTTGTCATTGTGGGATGGTTCATTACTGATGATCTTATGCCTAGTTCAAACAAGGGATTATTTAGGTTTGTGACTGGGAATACTTTCATCCTTCCTCTCCAGATGTGCAACACCACATTATCACTTGAAAGAATATACGTTGTTGGCAATTCTCACAACCCTTTCATGGGTGATCATTAATAGTAAAGGCGGTTTCTTCACCAAATAACGTCTTTTGTCGTCGCTGAATGGTTCATTGTTGATGATATCTCATGCCCAGTTCAGTGCTTTTATGTGTATGCAATACCGCTTTATTAGACGTTGTTGACAATTTCTTTCCTGCATAGTAATCAACAGTAAAAGCAGTTTCTTCAGCTAATAACATCTTTTGTAATTGTTAAATGGTCCACTGCTGATTACCGGATGTCCAGTTCAAACAAGAGATTCTTTGCTTTTGTGACTGGGGTGACTTTTTTTCTGCTGTTCAGATGTGCCACAACACCTTATCATTTGGAACCATTCCTTGCACGAGCATTAATAGTAAAAGCGGGTTCTTCGCCAAAAAATATCTTTTGTTATTGCTGAATGGTCCATTGTTGATGATCTCATGTCCTGTTCAAACCAGGGATTCCTTGATTTTGTGATGAGGGAGACTATTTCTGTTTGTCCAAATCTGCAAGACAACATTATCCCTTTAAAGAATATACGTTGTTGAAAATTCTCATGTCTTGCACGATCATTAATAGTAAAATGCAGTTTCTTCACCAAAAAACATCTTTTGTCATTGTTGAATGATCCATTGATAATGACCTCATGCCCAGTTTAAACGAAGAATTCTTTGTCTTTGTAAGAGGAAGAGCCAAATCTAAAGAAGATCCTACTGCTAACAGGAGATGTATCGCAGCCTAAGACCACGATTACTTTAATGCTAAAGAATTGATGCTTCTCGCTATACAATTAGTTCCAGCAGAAATTCTTTTCAGTTAGAGATTCCGGACTTCGTCTTCAACATGGAGTGTTGATCAGTTGTACAGCTCTTTAGAAGCTATTAAGTGACTGGAAACTTCTTCTTTATGGTGGAAATGGTTATTATATAGCTTTTAGTTGGATAATTCTACTTGATAGAGCTGATATTGACAATTTCTGATGACGTTTTAGAGATAATGTTCACATATTGTTTCGGAGTTGATACACTCGTACGTACAATACTATTGAATCTTTCATATAAGGAAGTTTCAAATGAAATTATGATTATTATTTGTGGATATTTAATATAATCCATTTCATTCCTTTATAGCTCATTGAAAATTGAAAATCAATGTATGTTTGATAAATTACCACTAAAGAAATTAAATTAATGCTGTTGTTGAAAGGTATTGATTACAAATTTGAAATTAATTGTTAATGCATTGGCCGATGTCTTCGTGCGACATGCTATTAGACTTTCCTGTCAGGAGAAAATTACTTAAGTTAGTGAATGTAATATAGAAAAGTACAATTATACAATGCATCAGTTTTTTAAAGAATACTGTAGAAAGCAGTTTATTATCGCCCAACACACAAATATTTATCCATCACACCATTTCTAAATAGGTAATATACAATCGCTGTGCCTTTTAAGCGAACACAAAAACTTGTAACATACAAGATGTAGTATAGTGCCTCTACACATTCTTATTGTTTGTGGAAGGCAAAAAATAAATTCTGTGGTAAAGGGAAATATTGCTTTTTAGAGAATAGGATCCTGATCAGGAAATCTGTTTTTTTATATTTAAAAAAAATTGTTGACCTTCCGAAGATTAGGCGTTAGTTTTGCACTCTGTTCAGATGTTGCAGATATACAGTAAGGTGCAAATGATAACAATAAATTCATTATTTCTTTAATGGGTGACTTCACAGAAAAATCTTGATATTGCTCAATTTTTATTTTTAAACGTGCGTTCCCTAACATTTTATTTTTATTCGTGATGTTATCTGTGTGAGCGGGATGACGTCATCTATGATTTAGTGATTTCGTAAGTGGTGAAAACACTTTATTCTTTTTCTTCCATTTCCCTTTGTTCTTATTTTCCCATTCTGCTTGGACGTAGACACTAGCATATTGGATATATTCTGCACTGTAACTAGATCTATGGTATATTTTACGAACAAGATTTCTTTAAATAAATTAGCACAGCACAGTTTCTGTAGATTTTCATACTGAGTGATAAGATTTTCTTCTTCTTTTTTTCTTCTATTTCGCTTTCTTCCTCTGTTCCAGAAGTGTCCTTTGAACTTCCTTGATGATAAAATGTACTGTATATTGTATCGAATATAATGATAAAGATAATAAATCTGAAGAGTGGAAAGGTGTTGGATGGTACAAAGAAACTAAAAAATCGGTGTGATTATAGACTACCTATTATTAATTTATTTGGTTAAAATTTTTCCAAACAACATTCGACGCTGGTCATGCTTTGTATTTCCAGAACTGCAACCTGTTATTTTTCGTTGCCACAGACTCAGCATCATTCAGATGTGTACCGTTTCTAGTAATTACCTCTTTTCGTGCAGCATTTTTGGAAATTAGGATTCTCGCGTCAGAAAACGCTTAATTCAAAAGGTATTTACATAGCTTACCCAGCGTTGCAGCACGCGTTTCCGGCCCAGTGCCCAACACAACGTGCACAGCCAACTAGTTCTGCTTGCTGTACCGCTCACGCTTCTATTAGCGGAGCCAAGATATAATTACACGTATGGTTAATGTACAACATTGTTGGTTGATGTTATAGTTTGATGCTTAATTGTTTGAAGTTCCTACAAAAGATTATATTTCCAACTTCAAGTTCAAGAGGGTGCCGCTAAACGCTATAACTCAGAGCGTCCCCGTTCCAGAGCTTCGCGCTCCCGCCGCCTGAACCTTTCTCCCTCGCTCCCGAAGGTTCGCAACGGGAGGCGGCCGACGAGGGTGCCGCTTGAGGGAGAAGCGCGCCAGCCAAATACAGCAGATGCTGTTATCGGTGGTCCCGATTAGACCGACATTCTAATTAAATTGAAAGTTATCTCGTACTTACCTTACAAGTTTCGGTCCTGGTGGATAATCCTTTGTGCCAAAAATAGGCGGCGCGCTGGAACGCTCTTATGTAAACTGTTGGACGTTCGATAGTTACTATTTGGATTTTGGAATATGATCAAAGAATTTAGTTAGAAGTTAGAAGTGAAATAAAAAATTTGGTAGCCAAAAGTTAATGAAGAAAGAAGGGTGGTACGATAGCTTAAGTTCGTATATGTTATGATACCGAATTCGCTCATTTGCCAAAGTGGAATGCTCGTAAAACATAAATTCGCCCAATTGCCGAATTAATTTGCTAAATTGTAGCATTGGCCAAATTCATCTCAGCAGTTAAACAATTGGGAATCTGAGTGTAAAATATATCTTATACATGCCATATTCTATAAAACCTGCTTTAATCGTATTAATATTTAAATTTGGAGTACGAGTCAGTCTCACTCCTTCACCGTCTCTCCACATACGTTTCAAACCAATCACAGTTTGCCGCCTTAAACGACTTGGAAGTCTATCTAGGCTAATAAAAGTTACGTTTGGAGTACCTCAAGGTTCTCACGTGGGGCCACAGCTTTCTAACCTTTTTCTCTGATATTGGCGATCATTTTTTGTTTTTTAATTTTACATTTGAATAGAATGCACACAAACAGCATTGAAGAGAGCAGAGTAGTCACATTTGTAGGAAATGAACTATCCAGGGGCAGAAGTCTAGACCGATTAAAAAAAAAACGAAAAAGATAGCGTAATACCTTTCAATAACATGCCAAAGCCCTATTATAGAAGTAGAAGATAGTAAATTGTAAGGAGCGAATATGACTTCAACGAATATTTTGTTGTAGTGTTGTCACTGATCATTTTATGTGATTTTGTGGGCGCCTAAACATTGGAAATAATGCAATTATCAATTGATATATCCACAAACCTGGCTTTATAATAGGATGGTTCAGATTTTGTGGCATACCCACTTGTTTGTACATGTGTTTGTTATAGAAATAAGCAGAGATAGGTAGCTTTGTTACCCACAAATCTCCGTTTATGATATGTAACAGGTTTAAAGGTGCTCAGTAGCTAAGCGTGATGAGGGCTGCGTCGTAAACTGAAATAAGAGGAGGAGCTCGTTCGTGGTATTTTAAATAATTGTGAAGACAAATTCGTATTTATTTAGGGCACCACCGTAATGAATCATCAGCTGGTGATATACTGAGCTGGTTTCACATGGAAAATTCTACTCACTCCTTCAAGATACGCAAAACTGCACTGTGCTTTACAAATGAAAAAAATCGAATAGTAAATGGCAAGAACTCGATTAAGATAACATTCATAATATTATATTCAACTCTCGCAATACCAAGATTTTTTTGGTAGCGCGAAGTACGAAGCTGGGGGGGGGGGGGGGGCATTTAGTGCGATTTTAATAAAATAGAAGAAAGTAATTTTGATATTTATTGGCTTCTATAAACATTTGAAATAACTATAACACCAAAACAGATAATATAAAAAATATTCTTTCAAAATATATACTATACATACCCGGTGATAAGTTACACATGTGCACATGACGATTTAAAACTACATAATAGTATACTACACAACAAAGTATATATTTTTAAGTTACTTGCTCGCTTCGCTCGCTCGCATTCAATCGTTTCGTAAAACTCCTTTTCTTACGAAGTGTGTATACATTTTTTTCGCATTTTGTATTAGTATTTTTTATAACCAAACATTTATATAAAAGCATTTAACTATACCACATGTCCATTAAAACAGGCGGCTGTGGAAATTCAAACGTATGAATAATATGTTGGTGGCACTGTAAGTCTATGTCAAATTCGAGGTTAGTAGTTTAGGTTTTCCGTCAGTTTTGACACAAACTGACAGTGACATTACCATATAGTAAAGTGACATTTCTATGCACCAAAGTGCCACTTTATTAATCGATTTTGAATTTGGTAAAACAGAACATTATTATATAAAATGCGAAAAATTATGTTTACGCAAGCTTCTGCTTCATCCATATTCAATGGAAAATACTGGAAATGGTATCAATCGAAGGAGAAAAATATTTTACATGATGTGGTACTACATAACTCTTTTTAAATGTTTCTTGCCAGGAAAATCGAAAATTAGAAACAGGTATATTACCTCTTTATCTATTATTAAAACATTTTTCTTTTAAGAAACATACAACATTATGTAGAACACCGTCTGAAATATTTTTCCTTTTCGATTGAGGACATTCCATCATTTTTCATTGAGTAGGGAAGCAATAATTTGCTGAAACATGATTATAGTATAAAGTGCATATGACTTACCACTCAGTATGGGAAAATAGTATTATAGAAGGTACGTTTGTCTATTCACTAACTTCTGATCTAGCTTTACATGTGTAATAAACGATTATCTTTTGGAAATGTGCATATTTTTGACAGTGAGAACAATCTAAGGTAGTTCGTTCACCTTGAAAACTATTGTACATTCGCATTGAAATGACTGAATATTGCAATATTTATTCAAATCGAAGCCCATATTCCTGTAGTTAGTTATATACATGACAAATACTATTTTTTCTTCCACCCGGAACTGCACCATAATTAGAAAAAGCAATTTCTGGGCACAAAATTCTCCGCGATTGGTATTGCGAGGGTTAAGCAGGCGAAAAAGGGTTTCCAAAACAAATCCTAAGAATTTTCCTGCTCATTGTGACCGAAGCTAGAAGGCGAGCTCATTTACGAACTCGACAGGAGAATATGATTTGGCATACTGATGCAGAGCACCGAAGGCGTTACTGTACTAGGAACGGGGATACGTATGAACAGATACAACATTTGGTTATAATTTATACGTACAAAATCTTATTTTAGTGCACCAGCGGTAAATTACCCATGGAACATAATAAACATAATAAGACATCAGCGTGTGGCCGGTTGGTAAAGTGTTTGCGCTTATAACCAATAGGTAGTTAGCTTGAACCTCACATTCATACAGTTGTTACATTTCACGCTCTCTGGCCTTCATACAAACATGGTCGTGGCCCATGTGAAGGGGTATTCTTTCTTAATTCAAGGGTTTAGGTTAGCCACCTGCCCCTGCCGCGGCTCAAAAGGTAGCTTATAAAACCCCGCTGAGTATGTGGTAGTAACAGGCTTGCAGGCTATACTAAGAACCGGAAGAAAACTTAAATTGGATGTGGCAAATTAAATGGTGTGGAAATGCAGTCGATCCGTCGCTGAGGCTGAGCGGGAAGTTATGCGGGCGCTAAATTAGTTGCCGCCAAAGTTGAGCAAGAAAGGTGGACTCGCAAACTTAGCGAGCGCTTGAGTCAAAAATGGTAGCAACGTGGGGAGCTTCCCCAGAATGTTGACGACGAAAGTTTCGTTAATTCTAGACGCGGGGTAGGGGAAGTTTTTCCCCAAAAAATCGTTGGAAGATTGGACAACGATAGGCTACACGTCTTCCATGAGCAATCAGCACGAATCTACACGCGATGTACGGGAGGTTTCTTCAGGAATTCGTCAATAATGTGGGATAGCTGTGATCATGGTTGCTTTAAATTCGAAGCCAAATAGCAACATTTGGGAACCTTGGCTGTACTTGGTTAATTCTATAAATTAACGTGAGGCTGATAGTTCCTGGCTAGTTAATAAAACTGAGTATAGTATATGTTTCAGTACAGATTGGCAATATGCGTAAAAATTCTAATAATGTGGAACACCTTTTGCGTTATTCGGTTATGACTGAATTACACAAGAAAACTGAAAATCTGAGTCATCAGTGAAATACAACAGTACAATGTTTTGAATGTGGGTCATCATAGAACTACGACTGCTGATCATTTCTTCTGATTTGACCGAATTTCTACTTCCTTCGTTGACGAGATTCACCTATCTTCGACATACTTTATAATTCTATATTTAGAAAGTAAAAAAGACTGAATTTAGTAATTTTTCAGGATTTCTCAGTTAGTCCAAATTTCAGAGTGCTTTCCGAACTACCTTCGGCTTCGTTTTTTAACTCCGATAAGAATTATCAGTATTAGCGCACTCAAAGGCTGCCGAGCGAGCGGGATTGGTGATTAATGGTCGCTTTTTCGCCACCTGAAAAGTTGCCCGAGAACATCTCCCAGTGTAAGGAATATTATAACGCGTCGGCCAATCTTTATCTGCCGCAGACCCACTCTTCGCTAAGTGCTAATGTTTTTCTACCGCCACATCCAGCGAGTTTCTGCTGTTAAATGCCCCTAATGCCGGCTTATCCTCGTGAACGCCATATTTAATTCTCGGATGGCGCCCACTTGGAAGCGTCTCCCAAGCCCGATGGGCATAAAACCGCGGAACGGCCCATCGCCGTGTCACTACGCAAAATGGGCGCGTTTACTTTATTAACCGTAAACCTCTCATCTTTTAGTGCGCCGCTAGTTCGGGCGCAAAAATATCCGCAGCTCTTGCATTTTTAATAAATTCGGCCGGGATTTTTGCCGGCGTCCATTACCGTCACGCGTTTGTAGACGGACGTCCCGGCTGCCTTTGTACGTGTTTTTGTTTTATCGGCTTTTGAAAGAGCGCCGCTGTTTTTACTGACCACCTTTCTGCATAAGCCGCCTTCGTGCAAGAGCTCGAATCCTGCGGGCTTCGACTTCTAAACGGATCAGCGCAGTTCGCCCTTAATACTTGTTTCCTGGCTGTTCGTGTGATCGAAATCCCCAGATCTGCGAACGTAAACGTCGCTGGCGCCTGCCTCGACCCACCAGTCTAAACGGACTGTTTTTTCTCCGTCTTCTGGACTTAACTTTACCTTGCTTTTACGACCATATGGAGCAAAAAACGGTTTAAGTCCTCACAAGTAGTGAAATTAATACATTAATCGAGAATTTGGGCGTACTGGGGTACTAAATAGTATTTTCTACTTTTATAGCGACCTTTACTGAGTTGTTGAACCTCAAATATAGTCTCGTTAAATTTCTAGTTAATAAATTTATCAACAGTAGTTACTGTCCACCATAATTTCAGTTTGTAGTATGACGTTCGGGCTTCCAGGCGTCCCAAGCAGCCTATTTGTGCACTTAAATCACAAAAAATCCTCTCAAATCACTTGAACCAAATGTAGGCAGGCTCAAGTTTTACCAGTGGTATCAAAATCGAAGGAATACGAAGAAAATTATAGCAAACTTGCACATTTCAATGCTGAGTACTATACAAAATATCTGGTGTGATACACGCACACAACTTCCTTTTACAGTGATCTTTATAATTAGCAAAAAATTTGATTTTAAATTTTTAAGCACTTGTCTAAAATTTTCAAAAATTACAAATTTTACAAAAACGGTACAAAATAGAGTGTTAGTTCAAGAGACAAATTTTTTCTAGAATTTCAAGCTGAATTCAAAAATGTAATAATATACCGGGTGCTCTATTTAAAATAATTAAAAAAATAGAAAAAAAAACAAAAGAAACCTATTTTAGAAGTATTCAACTGGAAAATCACCTATCTCACATCAATGTAATAAAAATGTAAAGTTTAAAAAAACAAGTTTGAGCCGTTTTTGAAAAATTTTTAAAAACTGAAAAACACAAGAGTAAACCACCTACTTCCAAACTGTACTTTGAAAGAGATTAATATTCTATGTTGATTGTGTAAAGTGATTTCTGATTCTATTCTTTATTAACTTTCTTATGTTTTGTTTCAGGTAAGCCGAGTACCTACATCTTGTAAGTGGTAAGTTTATCACTGATTTTGAAGTGAATCTTAATATCAATTCAGGTATGATCTATTCTAAAGTGTTAAAGAGATGAGATCTGTTGTGACTTGTTTTTTCTTCGTAAATACAACAATAAAATCTAATTGATTTTACACAACACAACAGCACACTAATTCAAACTTTCTGCAACATGCATTATTGATAGACAGAAATAATTGTGATGCGTTTCTAATAACAGATCATATATATTTCAATTAATTCCCCTAAGCTGATTGTTGATATATATTAATCTGCATTGGCTATGAATCCGCATCGATTCTGTTTTATCAAAAGCTGCTGTAACATTTTAAATGAATACAACATTGTCTATTTAATGTATCAAATACATTTTTGCTATCAAGGTGCCAACTAAAAGCATCCACATTTATGATAAAACTAAGTGGACGCTACCCCTGTTTTGAGTTTTAATTCTTTAGAAAGTAGCTGCTAAATACAATTTTTAAATGATAACTGAAACAAAATCGTTGTAACTTTTGTACTGAACGTAACTTTGTCAAGACATTTGTATTATAATGGAAATACATTCCAGTTATTAAGAATAGTGAAACTTGATCCAGTTATTATTGCACCTTAAAATTGCTACCCATTTTCAACTTTAAATTCTATATTTTCCCTTCTGTACAGGAATAGACTTCCGCACCCATTCAGACTTGACAAAGTGTTATGCAACATTACCGATTAAATCGCTTTTCTCGTTGAACTTTACTTGACAATTGGAAGTGAATTCAATTTAGTAGTGTTATAAAATAAACTGTTGCGCTTAAATGTCGGAGTCGGCTTCAGTTTACATGAACACAAAGGCCATTAAAAATTATAAGTGTTTGCATTTACGCACTTCTTCAGTTGAAGATCAAAACTAGTCGCTTCCATTTCAGATTTCAGTTAACAGAATATTAATAATTGTTTCCCGCAAGTGCAAAGTTTTTTTTTAAATTGGTGTTTTTAAGTTTACACGTAGTATTCATTTATTTATTCTTATTGGCCTCTTTTGCCTTTCGGTGTCGAGAACCATTCATACCGTGGGGGAAGTGCAACGGAGGTCGCATGCAAACACGCCATGTGCTCTTATCACACCTGAAATCTAACTTAAAGCTAACTTAACTAATGAGTTCAAGTCTATCATCGCTCCGAAAAAATGTCGGCCACGGCCAGATTTGAACCCATATCCACCTAGTTGCTAAGTTAGACCTAAGGCGCTCAACCATCCAGGCGGCCCATTTTAGTTGTTTTATTATTATGAATAGTCTTTCTCATCGAAACTTAAGTATGTATATTCCAAGTGTGGTTATTACCGACGTCTTTGCTAAAAAATAATTAAAAATTGTTTAGAAATTATAATTAAAATTTCACAAAATCATCTCTTTTAACACATGTTTTTTAAATTTTAAAGTGACTATAATACATTTTTAACAATGTGCAGTATCGCTACTGCATCATATTAAGTTTTAAAGCCATTGAGTTTCCATATATTTTTTAAAATTACAATAATTACAACCCGAGACGCCTGAAAATGGCCCGAAAACTAGAAAGAGCAACAAATCCTTTTAGTTTTTTAAAAGTTGAAGTAGATCAGAAACAACCTACGCTGCTCTGTAGCTTTCAGGAAGCCAATCTGTTAAAATAGAGGAGTAAAAAATCATAATTCAATTACTGTCGACACATGTAGAAGAAAATCTTTTTCTATTGGAAAAAGAATCGCATTATCGCACCGTGTTGAAATGCGATTAAAAGGTTAAATTAAATTTGAATCATCCTGCTTCTTAGTAGCTTTTTGTAGGCAAATTTGGTCAAATTTAATTTTGGGCCATTTTTTACCTCGTTTGCTGCCCTGTGTGACTGGGAAAAACATGTCACAAATGAATGTATTGTTATTACTACTTAAAGGATTATTAGTTTATGATAGACACCTATATATTTGCTTCAACACAATTTTACAGTTTGGCAACGTCGCCATCCATAAGACCCAGTACTGAATTCTCACCGTGAGATGCACTATAGCGATCATTTTGTATTAGCATGGCCGAAATAGCTTTCGAAAGCATTACCATGCGCTGCTTCGACTATCCAAAGGTCAGGTCGAAAATCCATCGAGGACTATACCGAAAAATTGTAATGTGGTCCCCCCAACTATCGCCTGCGTTTATTATACTTTCATACATAATCGGTAGGTGGATATACACGAGGGTAATCGATAAAGCCATAGAACCTCCGGTAAAACTGCAATACATCTCCACATTAACACAGCTTAGGCGTTCATCTTCGCTAACCGCCAGTAAATTTGTTTCGGAATAAGGGTCATAGTTTGGCCATAAAATCTGCGAGACGGGATCGCGCGCAAACTTTTTTCAATTAATTAACATTTATGTTTCTCTTGCGAACTTTTTCCAAGGTAACACGATCGAATTAATCGATGATTTAGCCGGCGCACTATAAATTTTGCATCAAATGGGCTGCGAACTCTGCAGTTTTAGTAGTTTATGTTCGTAGTGTACCTACAAATTTATGTAATAGCTCTATTTCGCTAACGGTTTCCACGCAATAGCATTATTAGTCTTTATAAAGTTTTTAATACCGGTTAATTATGGTTCAGTTGCAGGATATACATCGCTTCTCTGCTCTTCGCAATTTTATTTAAAATATGATATGGCTTTACCCGCATTGGCTGCTTGCAATTGCTCATCTTATTTTAGATAGTACGACGCCAACCTCACAAATCGACCCGTGAGTTTTATTGTGTGGAATTTCTAGATATAAAATCCGTCGTGATCCTGATTTAATTCTTCCTGTACTTAGTAGGATTGTGAAAGCGTCCTTAGTCAAAATTGAAGTTTTGCATACTCGTATACTAAATCTATACGTTGCCATTGAGTACAGTGCGGTTTCATTTTACATACAAGGATACAGATTTCCGACAGTACTACAACACATATTCCTCTTATAAGATCTCTATTGTTTTAAACCAATTTTTTTCTCTTATTTATACTGAATACAGAAACATCGAAAGGATTGAAGATCGCGTAATATAGGCAACACATTTGACACTGCTGGCAAAATCAGTTAAAGTATTTTAATTTGATGTTAGCAGTAGCGTATAGGATGTAAACCGAGCTCCCAACCAAATGGCGATGCAAAAAATAGCCGAGTGCATCCTTATTCAAAATTAAATGTGCCGTCATCGGCGTCATCCTGAAACAATTCCACAGAGACAAAATGTGACGTTTATGACATATCCTTGACAGCTGTCAACGAAAATACACACAATGTGAAGGTATATTTAAGGCACCTTGATGTCAATTTGACGTATTTGTCCTATAACAGGGTACGGACAGATCATTGTCCCCTCTTACTCTAAAGTCACGCGCTAAAAGTAAACAGCTCATATTGGATTTACGTCTTTTAAACTGAAAGCGAGGTTGCAAAGTTACTCTAGTTGCGTCTTTCGATAGAACTAACGTGTTTTAAATGATTAACGCATTATGTAAAGAAGAAAGTAAAATTATTACTATTAAACTAATAAACAATTACGTTTGTCAACTAGCTTTGACAACTACTGGCTCGTGAAATAGTCACCGGTGTCAGCTATTTATCTTTCTTATTATGTCGTACATCATGACTGTCATACATGTAAACCTTTGTTATATCGATATTTATGGATTTAAAAACAGTATTTATTTATCGTATGGCAAGGGAAATGCACAGTAAAATATAAACACTTAAATAGGTTAACATTCAAAATCAGTGTATAACAAAATTTGTATAAATAAAACGTATGTATATATGTATATAAATAACAATACTTAGGCAGGACACAAAGTTACATAAGATGGCTTAAATACAGTAGATACATTAGAAATTATATATTAATATTAATATTTTCTATCCACTCGATTGCCTCCGGAGTTAGGGTGATCAAGTCTTGGAGGTTGCCCTGGTACGCCGTCTGTGCACAATCTTGGGTGATGTGAGCTATTGTTTGTCTGACTGCTCCACATGGACATTCGGGAGAGGCGATTTTTTTCCCACTTGTGGAGGAGATCGGCACAGACTCCGTGCTCAGAACGAATCCTGTTGGCTGTTTTCCATACTTTGCGGGAGAGTTCGAAACCTGACGGCTGTTGGGTAGTGCTGATGTGGTCATGGACTGTAGGAGGTGTTGTCAACGACCATTTCTCTTCCCATGTCTGTGCTATGTCAAAACCCGTTTCTTTTAGAATTGTAGCCAATTTCACTGTTGGCTGTCTAGACCGGAGCCTGTTTAAGGATGCATTCTGGATGTCTTTGTGTATCGGCAGAAGGGGGTTTTCAGTGATTTTACCATATTCCTGCAGGAGGGCTTGTTACAGTAAATGACAGTAAATTTAAGATCATAGAAAACATAGAAAACATATTGTATGTAAATTCTTGCTAAAAGTGTTCGACATGTTATGAAACTGAGTCTGCGGCTTGTTTAAAAATTTCCATTTTTCGTTCACTAAACAGGCACTTTTAGCACTTGTTTCATAAATAGCTATTTCGATCAATTCCAGTTTTACCTTCCTGTTGGTTCTTCTTTTAGATAAATTATGTATTTACCTGCCTGTCTTTCTACGCAGGACAAATAGGAAGATCCTTTGAAAACGAATTTTTGAAGACATATTTGTGATTTAAAAATAATGGAGTCATTTTTGATAATTTAGCCATCAAATCAGCTTCTGAGACCTCAATTGATATTTTTATAATAAATTTGAAATTTTAAATATTAACTGTAAATGTTTTTTAAATTTTGTAGAGATGTGCGAAATTTCAAATGGAAATAACCAAGACTTTTGATTTACCTGAAACTGTTACCTATAGTTCATTTTTTATACTGTTCATTTTGCCTTAGTTCTTTCCTTGTTTTCTGAGTTTCAGACCATTTTGGTGGAGATTGGGATATTCAAAGTGTTTGTTTTTCTATGGTTCTGCTTTGATGGGGGTGTTTTTGAATTTTGAATGTAGCGAACTAGACTACATAATTTTAATGGTTAGCTGATAGTGTTTAAATTTCTCTTGTCAATTGTCAATATAGTCGACGCGAGTTTTTATTGATTTAATAACCTTTTTGACATTGGACATGATGGATTTATTTCCTAGCGTTTTCTACAAACATTATAAATAAATAATCATTTGAATAACGTTGTTGATAGCCCAAGTAGTTTTATGTAGTTGATTTCATTTTGGAACCATAATCTTGTTTATTAGCCCTCGATAGAGGGCGTAAAATGGCTTTTATAGCCCTAGGGCCTATAAAGTTGCTAAGCAGTATAACGAGCACCAACAATGTAGTATAGCAACACTGACAATCTGCATAAAATCCATAGCACACCAAAAATGCACAGCGAGAGAACAATGATGACGCGCAGTAGGTTGTAGACAAAATACTGAATCTTTGAATTTTGTCCAATTATTTAAGGACTAAAATGAAATAAAACATTGTATGTACCACGTGCCTAATCGCGATTATAGCTCTCAGGAAATTTAAAGCTCTCCGCTTCGCGTCGCGCTTTAAACATTCCCTCGTGCTCTATTGATTATGCCCTTAATACATAAATAACTATTACGTTTCAGTTTTTTTTGTAACTTAACACTTGTCCTCTTGGTAAATGAGATTTTCCTATACCAATTATAAAGTACATAGTTGTTTTTGTAGTACTATTATGTAATTGCCTGAAGATGGACTCAGCTGGGCCCGAAACGAAATGGTTACACTTGCGATCGTTGCGAGTAATTATCGTTGCATATGGGGTTGACGAAAGACATTAAAACATTTGAAAATTTACTCTTACAGGAGTCTCTGTTGCGGTCAATCGTTTTTGTAATGCTAAAACTTCTCAGACTTTATCTAGGCTTGAGACAGGCAATGTTGGAATTAATATTGGCGTATTGAAAAATTTGCAAAGTTACAGGATTTAAAAAAGTCCGGAAAGACCATCTTTACAGGACGCGTACGCAAATTTCTGGTCCGATGCCGAAAGCGAGGCCTGAAAACCTTCCAAGTCCTGCAAACGGCGTTTTGGGTTAAGTTACGTACAGCATTTTTAGACACATCCGTTTCTTCTTAATTTTACCTAAATATTGGAACATTACAATAACAAACAAGCATTCTACCTTCATAAAAATCTAGAGATATTTGTATTTGATTTCCGTAGTAACTACAGTCAACAAATATTGCAAACCGATCAAAACGTCAATTCTCCAAAATAGGCCTGCAAAGAAAAATATCCCAAAATCATCTTGTAAAGAAATACTTTCCGGCCTAAAATTGTACAGTACATGATTTTCAAGAAGGATGCCTAAAAAATTGTTATCCAACACCTCCTAGTTATAAGGCTACTACTAGATCGATTTCAGACGTCTAAAGTGGGCCATTATCCACTAGTGAGATAAAAACTATATCACTTACTACTGCAGTGTTGGTAGCACGCACTGTTAAGCTATGTCAAATTCGAGATTTGCAGGTTAAGTTTTGTGTCAGTTTGAGTCACACAACAAGTAAAACCTAACCTACGAAGCTAGAATTTGACATAGACTGACAGTACATTACAGTACTGCTAAACGTTTAACACGAATCACAGGCGACTCTAATTATAAATTTATTTGATCTCTCGGTACTTTCTAATTCGTCACTATGACTTTTCACAGCTGTCAATACATCATTTTTTTTAGATATTTCTTGAGTTGTTGAATAAAACGTTATATTGTATTCGTGTTTTAGTTGCGTTTTATCCATTCAAGAAAATTAAATGCTCAACTTCGTTCTCGCATTTAAACAATCTTTCGTGGATAAAACGCTTTCTAAAATACTTCTATAAATTATTATTATTTTATTTTATTTGTTTAAGTTTTATTTGTACTGCTCAAATTTCTGGATGTAAGCAAGTGATCTTAATAATCTTTTCTATATTACAAGTCTATTTGTAGTTAAATAACATACTGCTGGTTCTCTGATCGAATTTTAGATATATCATTTATGTTTTCTTTCCATATTGAGTTCCTTCTTATCCAAAAGGAAATCATTGTACTCGGCTTGGGTTTTTTAAAGTCTAATCATGCTACATGTTTGGACGAGGTTTTTTAAATGAAACTGTTTTACCGGTTTCAGGATATTCAGTCTTTGTTTATAATACGAAACTTGGCTGGTAACTAAGTCATAACTGTACGTGTACGGTAATATGCCTTTGCCATACATGGCAGCCATTACCATACTACAACTAATAAACTATTGAACAAACCACGGATGTTATGAATCATAACGGTCCTAGATATGTTAATAGCTATAAACGATTATTCCAACTGCTTACAGAATTGTTGGTTCAGTATTTTCTATCGTAAATTTTAAAAAAGGTGTGTGTATTTTTTCAAGTTATGTATTTATATACAGAATCATCCAAGCAACATTAAATTTAATAGATGCCAACATTAATTCATAATTGTATAAATAATGAAGCTTCGATCTGCACTAATTTTTTTTTGGTCAATTTCTATAAATTAAATTTTTGATAATGTTATATATAGCATTTATTTATTAATTAAAATAATTTTGCAGTGTTCACCTGACGTTTGTTTAATCAAAATATAATAATGTAAATTATAAATAATGAAACTGGACTATGAGGACAAATGTTGACAATGATGAAAGCAGCTGACCGCAGTGAGACTCGGTCAGAGTAAATTCTAAAATATATTTAAAGTTTTAGGGTTGACCGCTAATGCAACGATAATTACTAAACTAATATTACCAAAATAGGCGTATATACATGTCCCAGATTAAGGTAGTTTCTCAAATAATTATGACAATCGGTTTGTTGCATAGCTGAATTAAAAACTATTAAAGTTTTTCCTAAAAATGCAGTGCATACTCCTTTTTTCCTTAACTGTTGTTGACGAATTAATTTTAATAAAAGTATTGTTGATAACCTTAGCAGCATTACAAAAATCTCGGCATTTTTGCACAATTTTCTTAGCACCTAGCTCTTTCTGAAAACCGGTTCCTTTGGGTCAAATAAAGTTGAATCAAGATTCAAATTACTCAGATAAAAAAATGGGCAATTCTCCTCTTCAGGTGCTGCAGTATTATTATGTACACATTTATCTGGAACACCTTGTATATGCGCTTTCATTTTATAAAAATATGAAGAAGTATTACAGAAAATTTTAGAAATATGCATGTGCATATGCCATCTCATTATGCAGAATTTAAAAACGTGTTAATTAATAGTGGGTCAATCAGAAACCTATAATAACATTTAAAAAATTGATAATACGTATTTAACGTTTTGCTTTAGTGATTTTAATAATTCCTACAATGATTTACATCAGAATTGAGCAATTATTTCATTAAAAAAAACTTTTACAAGTAATTACTTTGCAAAATTTTGAAGATGAAACTTATTATGTCTTCCGGCTGAAAACATGTACTCAAATATTGAAAATTCTTTCAACGTTTACAGATATACAAGAAACATTTACAAACTTTGCAATAACATTAGTAGTTGCATTAAGGTCCTTAACAAATTCACCATTTGAAACGTGACCTATATTATTGAAGATAGTACAATCAGGGCTTTTCTTTATTAATGAATTACTTTTTTCTAAAATTTGAGAACTTCTTTCTTACTTTTCTTTTTACACTTTTGCGTGAATTCTTAAAACTGTCAATTAATGCCAAACATTCCTAGAGCCATTCCCTGCGTTTCAAATTGCGTTTGCGCTCTCCATGTCGAGAACAAAAGCCTGTCATATGTATGTAATTCGAATTTATTAGACTGATTTTGGTTTTCGTTTCTAAGAAAATAGTTGATTGGTTTCTTCGAAGAGTGTCAGCAAATATTACTTACGTTATCCGAATAACTGAAAGCACCCCTAGGCAATTTTCGCAAATAAATTATGACATAATG
Organism: Agriotes lineatus; assembly: GCA_940337035.1. Lineage (NCBI taxonomy): Eukaryota > Metazoa > Arthropoda > Insecta > Coleoptera > Elateridae > Agriotes > Agriotes lineatus. Next base: position 165,961 of record CALNHX010002784.1, read on the forward strand.
TGCAGGCAACTGCTAAAATATGCAAGAAATTGTTAAATATGCAAAATATGAATTAATTATTTCTTCTTCTTCCCAGCCCGTATTGGTTCACTCCTGGACGTAGGCTTCTCTCATGTCTTTCCATTTTTTTTTATCTTTGGTTATTTGGTATAATATTTTTTCGCGAATTTCTTTATGTTATCTGGCCATTTCTTCTGTGGTCGTCTTATACTTCGTTTCGTTAATCTAGGTCGCCAGTGTACAATTTGAAACTGCACATAGAGCTATGCAAAGAGACAGGATAAGAAATAGAAGAGATTCGAAACAAAATAAAATTACCGACGTAATGTATCGCGTAGCGAACCTTAATTAGCAATGGGTGGAACATGTACCACTACAAGATAAGACTATCAATTAACTAGAAAAGTTTCAATTTGTGCACATTTTTAATCGTATCCTAAGATATGCATAAATTATAGAATATGCAGTTTGCATAAGATCCGATCTCTAATAATCGCAAATGCAAGGACCGCATCTGAGTTACCTCCGAAATGTCTTTAATTTAAAAAACAAAATTTACATAGGCTGGTTTAGATTAGGGTATCATTAGTCACATTTTCAACCCCATTGTGATGTTTTTTCTATGGTTTATTTTGAAGTGTACCGTGGTTCCCGTTGAGCACCATTGTATTAGACCAATGTTTGACCGTAGCTGTTCACATTGTTTAAATAACTGAAGTTCATTTGTTCATTAGATATATGTTTCTTGACTTTATTGCGCCTTTTACCCATTACACTACCACGTGATATTTCAAACCGAGGGTACATACATGCAGGTCGCGTTCTCTTAATTTCGCTTCGATTTTGGCATCGTTGGGGTTGGTTCAGCGTGCCTTATGGCACGCCACTGGGAAGACACCGATCGGCGCCGCAGGCTGGGATTTCTGGAGAACCGGGAACGTCTCGTCGTTGTTGGGGATTAGCGCGTAATAAGGGTCGGTTAACATGTCGGGGCGCTTTTTAACCCCATCGGTCCGGCGGAGCGGTCCTCGTCGGTAGCGAACCCGTCGAATCGCGACGCCGCCGATGCCCGATGCCCCAGAGGTGCTTGGCCTTGTGGTACAATTAAGGAGTGCAACGCTCCTCGGCCGCGGGTAATGGAATCGAGTGAATAGGCTCGGATTACGCGAAATAGGTATTTCCGCGAAGCGCAAGGTATGGCCGCATGCATCAGGTTGTATCGACGATGTCGCGTCCCCCTCCGGAGGAGGCCTCCTCGCGCAGGCCCGCGAAGCCCTCTGCAAAAGCCGGAGCCCCACAGCCACAGTCCGGGCGAGAAAGCCAGCGAGTGCGGCGGTCCACACCTCTAATTTCCTACGAACTACTCACTCTGTCACCGGTCCTTCACTAGACATCCTTGCATCCTTCCGGGGGCTGCTTCCCGAGTGTCGTTCAAGCGCGCCCGTCGTCTCCGCTGTCAGTCTTACATTCATTGCTTTTCATTCTACGTCCCACTTTACATTTCTTGTACTCGTCCGAGTGTCTTTCAGTTGAGTGTTGTTCTTGTCGGCGACTAACTGCTGAAGGTAACAGTGTTTTTACTCGGTCCGTACTTAATCGCACGTTAGTTGAGTCCTGGAAGGCTAAATTCGAGTTGCAGATATATATCGATTTATTGTATAATTGTTATTATATCCCCGTTGACGTTGTTCCTTTGAGTACAAATCGAATTATATTTTATTACAACAAGTTTTCAGTATTTTGCTCAATTTAGTTCCGCATTTTGACGGCAAAGACGACGCGTCTTGTCCAAGAATTAACGACAATCACTGATCATTAGCAAGTAATATTCGTGTGATAGACTCGTAGATCCTATAAGTAAGGTACTTGCGTAGCAGTTCTTCGGGTTTCTTGACCTCCGGCAGCCGCGCGCTCAGTGTTGCCAAACAACCGTCCT